>MJUU01055933.1:159317-171156 GCA_002080025.1 Modiolus philippinarum
TTTTTGAACAAAATTCTTGTAGAGGATCATCATGTAACATTGGTAAATGTTATTAAAATGTAACAATTTATATTCTTTTCCTATAATACTCATAGAACAAAGGTGTGATGGCAGTCTTAAATTTGTGTATTCAATTTTTTCAAGAAACCAACAGGCATCAAGGTCAATCATGATACTATGCCTGCTGTGTATCAATTTGATTTGTGGAACATGTCTTCAATGTATTTCCTCATAAAATAAAACGATTTATGGCGGGCATGTTGAATGTCAAGCAAGGCTGTAATTTTGAAATCAATTTCATACCTCAATAGGGATAATCTTAAATTGCCCAATATCAACAATCTTAGAAGAGGTGTGGGCCTGGTTGTCAAACTTTATAAGTAGCTGATAGCTGAAGAATAATTGTAACCAAGTGTGGTTCAGATTTGCCCAAAGTTCATTAAGCCAGACAAATTGCCAAGTCAGATGAGCTAAATATCAATTCTTCAAACAGCTCAAGAAAATTCATATATGACTCAATATTAAATATTGTATTTAGGTTAAAAGACCACCACTTTATATGTAATTGACCAAAATCTACAACAAAAGGAAGTACTTAAGCTACATAAAGTGGTCCACTTATAATTACCTTTAATTAGAGGAGGATTGATGCTATCAATTTAGTAAAAGAATACACTTACTGATAAATCACAGGCACTTCGTCCTTTTTTAAAAAAAAATATTTTCAAATGTCACAAACGCATATGGTAATCACAAATGACTTCTTTTCCCGATTACTTCAGAAATTCTGTCTGCTCCATCAACATCAGATATATATTCTCATGAAAGCATCCTAGACATTTTGTTTCTTTTGGAACTTGACCTCAAATTTTGTGAACTTGACCTGAAAAATACATATCAGTCATATAAATAATATCATGGGAAAGTCTGTTTACTATAATTAAATCATCTCAATTTCAAAATTAAGTTTATATGGAAGTTGCAATTCTATTTCAGTCGGCCTATCCAGTATATTTATTCTTGGCTATGAAATAATCCAAACCATATCCCTTTCATCATAGAAATATTGCTATAATTCATCCTAAGATTGAATTAATTGCACTGTAAAGCCAATTACAATATAGGAATATTGGTATTTAGTATTTTATCAATAGGACTACGATATCTCAATATCAAGCATGTAAATTCCATCCTTAAGGTAGATAGACACTGTTGTGCTACGTAATTCAATGGCGCATTAGAAAAATAAAGAGTCCGATAGAGGGTAGGTTTGATTTTCAAGCCATAACAGTAATTTGATGGCTTTTCCTTTGTGAAGTCATAATTGAATGACACATGCGAAACGTCATATTTCGTTTACTTTGCCGCGAACTCACTCCCTTTTCCCGTAAATAATGTTTAATCCGGAAAATTTGTATAATCTCTCCCTTAAAGGCATGGTGGGATGTACATTTTTTTTATTGTAACCAATAAATTACATCATACACTATCTGTTCACAAAAATTCATCAAATTCTCATGGATAAAAAGTTCAATTCTATAAAGCTAAAAATTGCCTTTCCATATTTTCCCCATGCATTCTATGTAAATTTAGGTGAAAAAATAGCTAAAAACGAGCAAACTTTGATCTCAATTCTAGAAAAAGCAAGCAGGTTGACCCATACTTTTTATTGCAGATTTCGGATTGGTTCTTCAATTGGTCTGACTTACAACAAAATCTCATGGATATGAATATTACTGTCTATCTACCATAAAAGTTCCAGACAACCCTGCCTTTCTAAAAATTCTTAAGTAACAGCTTATCAAAACAAGTAGGTTGGAATCATAACAATATCTGATGAATCAGTTTATGTACTATTATTTAAAAAAAAAGTGTAAACTAGAGAATGTGTCTATAAGACATGGATACACCACCAATAAATTTATTGCAAAATATAACCTAAGTAAATCGAGCAAAAAATTATGTCCTGGTCAAAAAATGGAATCAAAAAGTACAGCTACAGATGATTGTTCAATAAGTATTTGTTGAGCAAGGATCTGAACAAAAATTTCTAACTTAAGATGCTGAAAAAAATAGGTCTGGAAATAAAATTATCTTTGAATTATTTAGTATTATTCATTGTGATTAACTTGATTTAACATCAATGTAATGTAATGAGTATTAGGTACAAAATGGGCATAAATACATAAATTTAACATGAAATGTTTACACAGGCCATGTCTCTCCTGCCATCACTTCCACCTGCACATTGATCTACAGCAGAAGCCATTATAACTTACTAAAATCTTGATGTAATCATTCGTGCATGACTGAGGGGTCAAGGCACCATCACCAATATCAGTATGTACTCATCAAGACTCAACTCCATGTAAATGGTTAGGATGAACAGTAATAAACAATGCAAAATTTCAAAGGCAGTTAATCATGACTGCAAAGAATTCGACATAAAATAGCAGTACTAATTATGGTACATGTACCAATTTAATTTTAAATATTACCTTAAACTCCAAACTTAACATCGAGTGTACAGAGGGGCACAGGTAAGTCTATTACCCCTTCCATGTTCGTGGCGTGGCATGAAAACAATGCATGTAAGTCCCAGGAAAGACATTATAAGATAGAACTGCCTGTATAAAAACTTGAGAACACAAAAATGTGATAAAGCACAAAAATGCATCATTTGTACTGCACATTTGCAATACCTGTAAGTTTAATGGAAAAGCACCTATAATTTCAGAGATATGGTTAACTGCAATAAGCTGAAATAACAAAGTATCAAATTGCAAGTAAATCCATACAAATTATAGAAAATCAAAATGCATCTTGCATCTCTGCAATATACATTGGAAAATGTCTACAAGATTAGTTGAAGAGTATTGTGTAGTTTAAATTAAATATAATTCAATAATTTTGATGTCATATGGACAGAAAGATGGCATGAATAACTGGTTGGCATCAATACTACACTAGGTGTAGGTAACATGCAATGCAATAAATTAATGTGTCCAGTTAATTTACTGGTTATACAAGACCACAGCAATTAAGACTGTAATTAAATTTATTCCTTTCAAACAATAAAGTCTTGGATTACATGTACATACCTTGTACACTTCAGTTACATGTCACTTTTCCATGACCCCTTCTGCTTTTCTAATTGTTGGACTCTTGTGGGAGAATTCTGATACATCATCTTTTTTCATCCCAAATCCATAAAAGATTGGGCTTGAACTTCTACTCTTATACAAAAAGAAAATTAGAATTTTCTTCCCCTTTTAACAAGTTCAATACAAAAGTTCATGAAAATGAAAATTAACCAAAGTTCCCCCCACATATCTTGAATGATTATTTTCCTTCACATTCTGACAACAAAAGGCTCTTTACAACCTGTTTTGCTCACCTAGGCCATGGCTGACATAGACAGTAAATAATCCCAATGTTTAAGGGTCTTATTTGTTCACAGACCCCCAAGGTTTTATGATCCAAAAATCTATGTTCCCTGCTGGCAGCTATTTTGGATAGGGTGCAGACCTAGTCACCTTTCTTAAACAGGGCCATCTAAGGATCATTGTGCCCAAGTTTGGTTCCTATTGGCCAACTACTATCAGAGGAAAAGATTTTTGAACATGCATTTCCCATAGGGTCCAATGTTAAATTATATACCCTGCTGGTGGCTATCCTGGATGTGATGCAGACTTGCCATAAACATCTTTAAAAGAAGACCAACTAAAGACCATTGTGACAAAGTATGATTACAATTAGACAAGTACTTTCAGAGGAGAAAGTCTTTAAATATATTTTCCCATAGGATCCAATGTTAAACTAAGTTCTCCCTTGGTGGCTATCTTTGAGGAAGTGCTGATTTGCCAGATACATTTTTAAAGGGGATCACCAAAAGACTATTCTGACCAAGTTTGGTTTAAATGGTCTTTGTGGCTTCAGAGGAGATCTTTGAATGCTTTCACATGGGATCCGATGCTAATCTACATTGTATGTTTAATACTGGCAGCAATCTTGTATGCACAGCTGACTTGCTGAAAGGGGACCAATTTAGGTCAATTGTGACCAAGTATGGCTCCAATGGGCCAAGTACTTTTACAGAAGAAAATCTTTGAACATGTTTCCCAAAAAGACAAATGTTAAACTATGTTCCATTCTGGCAACAATCTTGGTTGGGAAGATCTTTGAATGAAAACAGACCAATGCCAAGTGATGGCAAATTATGGTCATAGCATGGTGAGCTTAATAAGTCATAAAATTATTATCAATTAAAGGTTATGAGATGATCCCATACTTTTGTTTGTTGTATCTGTCTCAGTTTCATCTACAGTTGGAGAGAAGTGAAATTGGTGAAATGACTTTCTAATTTTTCACACAATATAAATGTCTCTAGTTATTTCTTTCCAAAATAATTTATTTTTAGATTTTGTGCCAAAGATTACATTTTCAATTGAATATACAAGTAACATTTAAACTTTTACATGCGAATGCATGATTAATAAATGAATGTTTCAAGCACAACACAAAATCATAATTAAATCCTGAATTTCAAATGACAGTAATATCACAAAGTACATTAATCAAATAGTTTGTTGACCCTTATATTCCAGCAGTGTTCCTCCCACCTCCCCTGACAGGATGTTGTAGGGACAGAGCTACTCAGAGTACTATCAAAACAAAGACAGCAACTGACAACAATCAGGAAACAAAGAATGTGGAAGAACAAGCTGTGTTATCCATCACTTTGTAATACAAACAAGCATATCCATGGTGTCTAGATATCAAATTCCATTTATGTCAAAGAAATGTCAAAGAAATACATACCACCATTGGAATTCCCTAAGTTTATATCAATTGCTCACCCTTTCAGTAATTTATATCATGACTTGCTACAGACAATAAATTAGTCTTGACATTGATCAATTATGTCATAATATTTGATCCAACATATTTGATTTAACTGGAAAACAGGTGGTTGCAAAACTGTGACATATAGTTGATCTCTAAACCTTTGCAGAGAAGCTTCATATTTTGGTCTCATATTTTACAAAATCAACATACAGAAAGCCTGATATCAATTACAAACATAACATAAAGCAATACAAACCTTTTAACTAAATTTTTAATTTATTTTGTATTTTTTGCCATAATCCAAACATATTATGTAACATTAAGTATCAACAAATACATTGTGTATGCATAGAATAATTTATAAGTACATGTATAAATGCTTACAAAAATATATTTCATTAAGTTTCAGATAACATCAGTCATTTTGCATATTTTCTAATGATATCACAAGATTTGATTCTTTACTCACAAGTTGTTTTTTTAGACACATTTATTTATTACTCCAATACTATACACATATGTGTATTTTTGGTAACATTTTATTGAAAGACACTGTAGGTGTCAACAAATTAAAAGAAGATTGAAGAAAATGCTGAAATTATCTATCAATTTAAACAGCTTACACTTTATGAAATAAATTTGAAATATCTATTACAAGTATAACTGCTAAGGGTAAGAGGGGAGATAACACATAAAACTTGATATTTAATCAAGATAAAGAGGTCGATCCAAATATAAATACACAACCTAAATTGATTTAATAAATGTAGTTTCATAATCAAAATGTTTATGCCTTATCAATTCCTTGTGGCCCATTACTACTATCCTTATCAAAACTTCTTGGTGGACAAAATTACATTATAAAAATACCAAAATTTCAATAAAATTCTATTTTTTACCCTTTGACTCCTACTCAAACCAAACCATTTAAAATCTATTTAATTTGATAATGTACTTCCCTTAGCTCTTGTCAAAAGGATTGTAAATATCAAAACCACATTAAATAAAACATAAAATACTAAGTACTTTGTAAAAGCTGAACTCATATTGCACTGAACTTCTTATGAGATGAAAACAGTTTAACAGGATAGACAATTACTTCATAGTACTTGGGTGCTCAGAAAAAACATCAAGAACAGGGCATAACAAAGCACAACCTAATGATTTTGTATTTTTTATGGTCCTAAAAGATTTCACACATCTTTTCACACATCTTTTATTTTTTATATTGATAACCTACTCTGTAACTAATAGGAAAGATTGCACTGCAGAATCCACAGTTTGTTTCAATGGTACAGTAAAAGTATTGCTAATAAAAGATATTTAATATATGGATATCATACCATACTATATCGGATACATCAGAACCCCTCTGATATGATTTCAACTTGGAAGGAACTCATTTGAATATTAAAAGAAAATGATTCATTGGGACCATCATTTAATATACTATTTTCAATGTATCATTTCCATTCTATATTTAAATGAGTTACAATGGGTTTATATGATATTCATTATTCCAGCTAGGATTTCATAAGCGCAGGGTGCAAATCCTGAAAAGGGCACTTATGCGCACTGATCCTTAATTTTAAAAGGCACTTTAGCACTGTGATGGATAGTTCAATTAATAGCATATTGCATGTACACTATAAAAGTAATGAGTTGTTCTCTTGAATTGTGAGGCCAGCAACAGAAATTTGGCCTTCCAATAGAGGACCATTATAGACCCACTCACACTATGTGGACTATAATTTAATATCAAGAAAACCATTATGATTCTAAAGAAATACCATCAACCAGCATTATATGCTGTATTGAGTTAGTTTGTCGAGCGTCTTGTCTCATCTCAAGATTGTACCAATGTTAATCCAAATATATATAGGAAAGTTACAATTATGTGCAATTTGCAGAGATGAAATTGTGATTGATAGAAAAAAGCGGAAATCCACTACACTGGAAATAGGTATATAATAAAAAAACAAATATAATGGAGCAGCTTGAAAGCAAAAAAGCAGAAATCCGCAGATCCGCTGAAAACTTTCATCACTGAATTTGGTAAAGGTTATGAGGAAAATTGAGAAAAAAAAATATCAAAATTTATATCTTAATATCTTTTTTGTTCTTTAATTATGTACAAGGTAATATTTCCAGTAAATTGGTAGTAAGAAGTGTCATTATAGCTTCAAAGAGAAAAGTAAATTGTAGAAAATTTGAACACAGAATTTAAAGGGAAACAACTCATATCTCAAAAGGTATTAAAAAAGACCATAAACAAAAACAAAAATAGTAATGGTGCATTATATGATACCCCGCCACGTTTCACAAAATTTTGAAGTTTCAAGGGGCATAACCCCCTCAGAACCTCTCTGTACCCAAGTGGAACTAAGTTTGATTTTCTAGTAAACACCTTACATACAAAGTTTGGAGACAGTATGTAATTTTGTTAGTCTGAACCCTAATATTCACAAAATTTTAAAGTTTCAAGGGGCATAACTTCGGAACCCCTTGGACCTGTGAGCCCCATATTAAACATGACCTGGGTTTTATTGTAAACAATTTTCATACCAAGTTTGAGGACTGTATGTTGTTTCTTTCAATGATATCAGACAGAAACAAAAAAAATTCACAAAATTTCCAAGTTTCAGGAGGCATAACTCCAGAACCCCTTGGACCTCTGAACCCAAAATCACACTTGACCTGAGTTTTGTGGTAAACAATTTACATACCAAGTTTATAGGCTGTATGTTGTTTCCTACAAAAGTTAATAGTCGGAAACCCTAAATTTCACACAATTTCAAAGTTTCAAGGGGCATAACTCCAGAACCCCTTAAACTTCTGAACCCAAAATTGAACATGACCTGAGATTTGTAGTACACAATCACATACCAAGTTTGAAGACAGCTTGTTATTATGATTAAGTTATCAGTCGGAAACCCGAAAATTTACAAAATTTCAAAGTTTAAAGGGGCATAACTCCAGAACCCCTTGGACCTCTGAACCCAAAATTGAACTTGGCCTGAGTTTTGTGGTAAATAACTTGCATACAAAGCTTGAAGACAGTTTATTATTTCATTCACAAGTTATCAGTCAGAAACCTTAGAGGGGCAGACGGACAGACACACAACTGAGGGTATCACATAATACCTCACCACTATGTGAGGCAGGGTATAAAAAATAAATTTTCTTGCATTGTGGTGAAGTTCTTTTAATTATCAAAGCATGTCTATGGAAAATAATTAGATATTAACAGCTTTATTAGGTCAGTTAGCAGTACAGATAACCCATGTAATTTGTAAATGAGTTAATTGGCAGGTAGTAAAACTCTTTGCTGATGTTTAACAAATATGTTAATTTGGAGAAAAGTCTAAATAAAACCAATCTACTTTGGGATCTAGAAAGGGACAAAATGACAACTGCATGGTATAATCATGTACATTGAATTATAAATTGCAAGAAAGGTCAATAACTTCACTTCTGGTTAACAACGGCGATCTAAATAAAAAAATGCTACTTAGAGACAGGGCATTGTGAAAAAGAGACAGGGCATTAAAAAAGGCAAAGGGCGTCATGAAAATTACAAAAAGGGCACAGGGTGCCACACGAAAAAGGGCAGGCGGAGTACCCTGTGAAAATGTTCTAGCTGGAATACTGATATTAGATTGGTTATGATGTATTGCATAACACAGTGTGGATATCTAAAAGCTTCTAAATAATAAATCAACATGAACATGTAAGCTTTACAACATACACATTTCAATTACAATCACAAAAGCATTAAATAATTTTCTGTAATTGTTTCCTTCATTAAATGCAAAATAAATATACAATAAAAGATAGATCCCTGAGTTGACTGATAATCCTCATTATGTATTACACATCTACTCTTCTTCTTTTCTGTGTGTTGTTATAATCATCTACAAAGAGAAAATGATAGAATTTGCTAATACAGCATCAATACTAAGTTCTCTATGGTTCTATTTAATCAAAATGTCTCAATTCCTAGGAATATATTACAAATACATTACATTATTCGTTAATAATCACACACATGTACATTCAGATAATTGTTTTTTTTCCCTAAATAATCCTAATCTATTTACAATTACTACAAATTAAATTTTCAAGAGTAAATCTAGCTGATTTTGTCAATTGTAAGCAAAGAAAGTTGTTAATTTCATCAATTACAAATTATACAATTAAAAGGAAACAGCTTTATAACAATATTTATCATGAAAAAACTTTCGTGACCATGCTCATTAAGCCGACATATCAAAAATAATGGCCACAGATAATCCAGTACTATTGAACTCCAAAATGTAAATACAATATTCTTTTCAATTATGCCTTGTAATTTATAAAAAAAAACAAATAACAAAAAACTGTGATGTTTTGACAATGTCAGTTATCTGTGTTGTTACTCAAGATTCCTCTGCAAACCTGATTTTCTAAAAATAAATGGTGTCAAATTATCTCCCCTTTGTGGAATATGTATCAAACAATAATTAAATTCCTTAATGCACATCTGCATATATAAAGTCCTTGATCTGTGACATGCTTCATCAAAATCCTGCCATAGGTTTAGTAGTTGCACTTACAAAAAGTGTGAACAGATGGACTGAAGGATAGATGGCAGATGTACAGAAAAACAGACAGAGGAACAGACAGACTGATGAACAGACAGACAGGGTGATTTCTATATACCTCAGACTTTGTTTGCAAGGTATGTAAAAATATACTAGGCACTGCATACACTTTGCTTGATGCACTGCTATAATAAGCACACTGATCTTTAACAGTGGCCATCTTCAAAATCTAAGCATAAAACACGAGAACTGGACTGAAAACAAATATCAAGAACAACTGCTTCAAGCTGTACCATCTGCTTGCCAAAAATTAAGGTGATTGTTCATGCATATTGAGAAGATAGGCCCATCATCTGGGCATGGAATCAAATTGTACTTGTAGGGAAGCAACTGCAAATCAAATATTCAGTGGCTTGATCACAAATAGTCATTTACTATACTTTGAAAGAGTTATATGTAAGACAGTATTGTATATATTTAACTATAAATTACATGTATTACATGTGGGATTGTAAAAAATGAAAAGAGTGATATAATGTATCTTCAAAACATGAAAATCAACAAGTATAAATCATGTTAAAGTGGAAATTTAAGGGATGCTACTTTCCGACTGCATACCATTAGATGACACTTTCCGATACTGAACTGAACCTTTGGTTATAGGAAAATGGTTATTAAGAGTATTCATATGAACAGGTGTTTTTGGTTTTGTTGAGTAGTGTGCCCTACTGTTTGGTTTTTCTGTCTCTTTAGGATCGATGTTTTCTATATCCATGGAATGGTTCCACACTGTGTCTTCTGAAATACACAAAAGTTTTATGTCAAAATTTCATATAAATATGTATATTTTGATGTTAATATTCAATCTAATGTAATATAATGGATTTCACTGTAATATTTACACATAATTATAACAGATTTCCTGTATCATTAACATATTATATTTGCAATTCTTCAATGAACATACAAATATTCCTTAGCATAATTCGTAAAGGTTCCGCAGAATCTAGTGCTCACTCCGCTTTCATTATAATTTGGCCTATATTAAAAATGCTAAGAAATAACTGGTCTTTGAGAGTATCAGGAAATTTACTAAAACTGGAACCAATAATTTTTTAAATTTAAACATTGGAAATATTTATTTTAACAAAAATTCATCCAAAAAGCATAGTTGCTAACAAGAATTTCAAATCAAAGTCCCAAAGGGACTGGTGGATTAGTGTCTATGATGGCAATGATAAGTATCTAATCTATTGATATTTTATGTACACTGTCCATGTATGATATGAATAATTGCCTGTCTATGTCGTGCATAATTACTCATCTTTTACTATGGGTCTAATTATAATGATGATATCAAAACCAAGAAAGGTACAAAAACCATGTTATGCTCATCAAGAAAATTAACATGCCTTTCTGTTTACTGGTGGCCATCTTCATTTGATCACACCAGCCAATCAATGGCAATCAAACCATTAGAGATAAATATTCGAAGAATTTTGATTTTATACAAGAAACCTATTACATATTATGGGTTCCCTGCTGTACACTCAACATAGACTAAACAATGACAGCACCATCTTGACCAAGTACAGTTTGAAATTTAAGTTTAAAGAAGAGACCTGAATGAAAGGTTTGTGAATGCTGACAAGACGCAAAAGCTGACAAGACCTGAGCAGCAATACCCTGCTTTTTATGGAGACAATAATTCGTCCAAGAAACACACGAAGACATGAAAACGATGATATGTGCCAAGTTCTTTGTGAAACAATGTATCTCAATTCGCGCTTTGATATACATTCTCATGCAATTGAAAAATAACTGTTATGCATTGTAAATACTCAAATGACATTATCTCAAGTTTTGTTCGACCAAACTCTGATCAACGGCAATTAATACGCAACACCCCGGACTGAACATTGTTGGACAAACGGCAATCAACAGATCAACACCCCTGCCTGATCCTATTTTGAATTAAGTCAATTCCAACCCCGATCGTTGCAAAATATGGTCTGTTTCGGAATATGCACCTTAGCAACTGTTTCCAGGTAATACTTTGTATTTACCGATGTACGACTTCTTCAGTATTTTGTTTTGAGTCGGCCACATGTATACCGAACGCAGACCTCGGAGAAGACACTGCAAAATGACAATCGCAACAAGTATAATGGAACAACCAACGTGGAACAGCCGTACTTTTCCATTTATTGATAACTAGAAATGTAAACAAACATAACGTCTTCCGTAGATTGTAAATAATGGACTGTTGTTCTCGACAGCTATTGAATTTGATTTTTTATTTCCAATGCTTTGTTCTTTTATGATTTATTTCAAAACAGCCACATCGTTTCATTGACGGTTCAGGGAAGTATGTTTACGCCATTCATACAAATGTAAATAAAGGCATC
>MJUU01055933.1:171349-183052 GCA_002080025.1 Modiolus philippinarum
GTTTCCTGAAAAGGATTCTTTTAGCATGGGTATGATCACTAATGTTTGATTGCGTGAGGTTGGTCACCTGGGTCGTAACATAGGATAGAATTCTATCCGTTGGATAGACACTAATCCAAAAATTGCTTGTCTTTGACTCAGTTTGAGATTATCAGGAAATTTACCAAAATTGGAATCAAAATTTTTGAAATGTAGGCATTGAAAATTTTTGTTTTCACTAAAATTCAATCAAAAAGCATGGTTGCTAACAAGAATTCCCAACAAGTGATGACCCTAAAAGATGTCTCGCCCGTCCCTGCTGGACTCTAAATTGATGTGAAATCTAAGTGAACTAATCAGAAAAGTGAATATGCTCACTAGACCGTGAAATTGAGGTCAAGGACAAAAGTCACCTGCCAGACTGACATGTACTACCCAAGACCAACCTACATACCAAATATTATCAACCTACCACTTCTAGTTATTGAGAAATGGACTTAAGCAGAAAAACTTAATGTGGCCACTAGACCATGAAATTGAGGTCAAGGTCACATGCCGATATGTTCATCAGGTAGCACTCAATTAGTACTACCACTGGACCAAATATGATGTTCCTACATCAAAGGGTTTTCAAAATAGCATGTATTTAGTAAAAGTTAACGCCGTCGCCGTCGTCATACTTTGCACGCCTATGTCTTGCTTTCCGCGACTTTCTTCGCGGGCGAGACAAAAACTGCTTGTCTTTGAGAGTTGCAGGAAATTAACTGAAATTGGAACCACATTTTTAATTTTTAAGTTTTCAGAATTATGTCTGGTATGAAAAATTGCTAAAATATTTGATTGTATGTTGGACATTTTCAGGAAATTTACCAAAGTTGGAACCAGAATAAAATCCTGAAAGTTAATTGCTTATCTATAGACTACATGCAACAATTCTATGTCAAAATTAAATTTCCTAAGTTCCAATTTTGCTTAAACTTTGTTGATATTATGGACCAAAATGAAAATGTAGTCAAATTCATTGATGCAGAAAATATAGGTCAAGGTGACATAATTCTGAAATGGATGTTGGTTACTACTAAAGATGTAACCACTTACCAATCATCATTCCTCTATGACTTGTAGATGTTGAGATATAGTGAAAACAAAACAAACAAAAAAAATTGAAAAAAAATTAAGTCCAACAAATGGCAAAATACCGAAAAATTGGAATTATTTTTTTTCAAAATTATACTTGGGATTCAATAATGAAGTTGTACTGAATATTGTGTCAAAAAATCAATGCTATTGAGCAAGATTTTAGAAAGTCATTGAAGTTCAAAAAAAGTTTAACATTTGGGTTAACCCAATGTTGACGCCGATGCCGATAACGGAATCTAAGGTCGCTATGTCTCGCCTTCGCGAAAGGCGAGACAAAAACTTAAACAAATCCCTCCAAATTCCTGTCTTTTGTCTGTTAATCAAACAATATAAGTTCTATAGAATTTGATTGTATACTAATTTGTGGTCACTGGGGAATCCAGGTAAAGTCCTTCATACAATACCAATTGGTATGCCATAGAATTCTATAGATCTTAGATTGTTTACTTAACAGACAAAGGATCAGACTTTGGAAGGGGTTGTTATTGGTGTTTAATCTACAGGAATATTAGTATGTTCATTTATGAATAGCAAATATATATAGATTATACCACTTGATCCCATTCAATACCATATTTTATCCACTAGAGATAGTTAAATTTTAAATTTCTTAAGTTTAACAATCGAGAGTGGATAAAATATGGTAATAATCAGGATTAAGTGGTGTAATCTTTTTCCCTAATGATAAATGAACACAGAGAATTGTATTCTGAATAGATTTGGCGGTGAATAGCCGAGGGCTTTATTCAACATATGTTGAAGATGAAAATTTATTTAAGTGGTCTGAACCAGTTTAAACTTCCCATATTACTATAGAAAATATGTTAATGATCAAGGAAATCGACCCTAATATAGGTAAAATTTTACCCCTTGAAAATAGTATGGAATTGTCATATTTGTGCAATTTGACTTTCCTTATCAATTGTTTCTAATCAAAACATACACCAAATTTTTAACTGTATTTTCAGTATTTTCTGCAATGGTTTAAAAAATACCCTTTGACAGAAGAATACTGAAAAAGTTAGAAAAGTCTGGCCTTAGTTTACTTCAGAGGTCCCTGTTCTACAATTCTAATCTTCTACCAATTCTAAATCTAACCCTAGAACACAAAACCTAACCCTATCTCTAACCCTAACCCTTACCCATAACATTAACCCTAACGCTTACACAAACTAACCAAGGTAAATGCAAAAATATCACAACCCTAAAGTAGTGGGACCCCTAAGGTAAACTAAGGCCAACATTGTTGTTCAGAGTAATGGCAAACAGAAAGTAGTTGTCTTTGACAACAGCAAAACACTTACACAATGAAACTCATAATTCTCAAGCTTTTGATCAAAAGAAACTGAAGATGCCAAGATATCTGATGAAAATTTGGGTTCAAAACATCAAAGTATCGACATACAGCAGTAGTCATACAATACACATGAAAATAGTGTATACAACACAATTTGTCATTTTTAAACCTTTAATAAAATATCAAATCATTCTCAGATGCAATCCAAAAAAAAAATCTTTTTAAAAATTTGGGTGACAGTTAAACATTGAAGCTTCATAAGATGTATTATTTGTATAAAATTTCTTATGGCACCATATAAACAGAAATTGTGGATGCTGGGTAAAGGTAATTGGAGTATATGTATATTTATAGACCCTACCAGTTAATAGCTAACCCATTTTCCAATGTAATTTTTCTTATTTTTCCTGGATAAAAAGTAATGATAGCCATTTTGTTGAATGCAGCCCCAGAGAAGAGGCAACCAAAACATGACCGAATTAAAGAACCTTAGTGAGCATGATCACATATCCCACGCCCCCACATATCAGAAAATCCTGCATTACTGAACTCCAAAAGTACCATATAAGCAATATTATATATAAAAATGACAAAGTTCATCAATGTGTAACTTTGTCAAAAATGATCAAAACTCAAAACCCAAGTAGCTAGCACATCTTTGATATATGTACAACCAACATGCAAAATAAAAACTTCCTACCGGTAGCTTAAAAACGGTAAGAGGACTTATCTGGACAAATGATGTACCCTGTAAGCAATGTTATGCATAAAAATGACAAAGTTCATCAATGTGTATTTTTGTCAAAAATAAACAAAAATCAAAATCAAAGTAGCAGGCACATCTTTGATATATGCACAATCAACAGGCAACATAAAAACTTCCTAACTTAAAAACTGTGAGAGGAGTTAACCGGACAAATGATGTACCCTATAAGCAATATTATGCATAACCAGAGGCTCCCAGGAGCCTGTATCGCTCACCTGGCTTTCAGTTGCCACAATCAAGCTAACATTGTAAGTTATACAAATGAACTTGAGTCCCTCAAACTTTGGTAGTTCGAACATCACCAATAACTTGAACTGTAAGTCTGATCATGTTATACTATATTTCTTTGTTGGCTTTTTTTCACAAAAATGTTTTCTTACTAAAGACCACTTTCGACACAGGTTTTGAAGTTGAGACATCATTTTGAAAATGGAAGTCAACAACAATTTTCAACACCATATTTTTAAGTTACAACATCAATATCTATTTGGAAACCAAATTTCATTGAAATCAGACAATAAAAACTTCCTATCTTAAACATAAGTAATCAACAATTACGAAGTTCCCCTCGTTATGGCACATTGTCAGAGTAACCCTAATTTTGCCTGCATCTGACCTACCATCAGAGATGCATGCATATGCAAGGGTACATGATCCTACCATGTATAGTGACTGAGATCTGAACTCAGACGTAAACTTGAATGTAAGTCATTCAAGCGGAAAATATAGGTCAAGTGACCTAATTTTGCCTGGATGCTGACCTACCATCAGAGATGCATGCATATGCAAGGTTACATGATCCTACCATGTATAGTGACTGAGATCTGAACTGGGACATAAACTTGAATGTAAGTCATTCAAGCGGAAAATTTAGGTCACTAAGTGACCTAATTTTGCCTAGATGCTTACCTACCATCAGAGATGCATGCATATGCAAGGTTTCATGATCGTACCATGTACAGTGACTGAGATCTGAACTCGGACGTAAACTTGAATGTAAGTCATTCATGCAGAAAATATAGGTCAAAGAGGCCCAATTTTCTGTGAGGCTGTGAGTCAACCCAAGATGCACCTGCATGTAAAGTTTGATGATCCTACCATGCATAGTTGCTGAGATAACACCAGGGCCTACTTCGATTCGGCCAACTCGGGTTAACTTTTACATCGAGTTACACGAGTTGTGGCAATCAAACGACACGAGTTTACTCTTCTCGAGTTAACTCGGGTAACTCTTTAAAAAGCAGGGTTGATATCGAGTTAATCTAGGGTTAATATGGCGGCAAAAATCATGATTGCGCATGCGTTAAATTTTCAGAGGACAGATTTGATTGGTTAGTCATTTCCAGAGGGATGGAACTAAAAAGGCGTAACAGCAACTCTACTCTAGAGTTGTCCCAATCGAAGTAGGCCCCAAATGTGGACGCAGACATGGACGTAGACATGGACGTGGATGCGGACGCCGGGGGTATTCCAATAGTCCCCCTCAACTTCGTTAGGGGGAACTAAAAACTGTAGGAGGAGTTATCCAGACAAATGATGTACCCCCCCCTTAGTGATGACAGACGGACAGACGGACCGACGGACCAGTCAAATACTACATACCCTCCGCAACATTGTTGCTTGGGGTATAATAATTGGTTTCTGTATATTCCATCATACTGTACATCTCACATAGATGAACACAAAGTCCTTGTTTTTGGGTGGATTATCGCGACGTGGACTGATTAACTAATTCCATGTAGCAGGGTCGAAGATTTAAAATATGTAACCAAATGTGGACAAATTTTTAAAAACAGAATCTTTTTGGAACCATCACGGCCACACTGAGGAATATTTACATCCTTCTTCAATCGTATCCTGGGACTAACATATATTTGTAACAAGGGATGACCCTAAACGATGTCTCGCCCGTCCCTGCTGGCCTCTAAATTGATGTGAAATCTAAGTGAACTAATCAGAAAAGTGAACATGCTCACTAGACCGTGAAATTGAGGTCAAGGACAAGTCACCTGCCAGACTGACATGTACTACCCAAGACCAACCTACATACCAAATATTATCAACCTACCACTTCTAGTTATTGAGAAATGGACTTAAGCAGAAAAACTTAACATGGCCACTAGACCGTGAAATTAAGGTCAAGGACAAAAGTCACCTGCCAGACTGACATGTACTACCCAAGACCAACCTAGATACCAAATATTATCAACCTACCACTTCTAGTTATGGAGAAATGGACTTAAGCAGAAAAACTTAACGTGGCCAATATACCGTGAAAATGAGTTCAAGGTCACATAACGATATGTCCGTCAGGTAGCACTTGATTAGTACTACCACTGGACCAAATATGATGTTCCTACATCAAAGGGTTTTCAAAATATCCTGCATTTAGTAAAAGTTAACGCCGTCACCGTCGCCATACTTTGCACGCATATGTCTCGCTTTCGCGACTTTTGTCGCGGGCGAGACAACAATTGTAGTTCATGAAAGTAAATAAAAGGAAGAAGACATTCCTAGATGTGTATTTGTTGTCAATTGTTGATTGAGTGCTTCTACCTAATTTGTATTCATATTAGCTAAGATATTGATATTTTTCAATGGCCGGTTTTTAATTCTATTGTTAGAAAATTACCTATGCGCATCTATTATTTATATTTAAAAGCGTCCGAAAGCAATCCTACTTAAATGAACTATATATACTAAGGCTTCTTTTAATTCTTAAGCTATTTATGATAAATACTTGATAGACAACGATTTTTGATAGAATATTTTGCTAAAAGTTATAAAGCTGAGACATGATCAGACATGACAAGTGACAATTACACAACTTTCTCTTATGATGCATGCTTATTATCCATTCCTTGCACAAATAGTTATTGTAGTACACAACGAGACTTTGAAGCTGGAGTTAGATATGAACTTGTTTAATCGCTTTTACTGGAATTTCATTGAGCACCAAGTAATAACACATCACGCATGATCTGCTATTACCTTTTCGACATTTCTATTGGTCCACTGTGAAATCTCATTGGCCGTGATTAATGTTACCTAGCAACGGTGTTCAATGAAACAAAAATGGCAGTTCGGCACTAAAGATTCACAGTATTTATTTATGAAAATCATAAGAGAAATAGTTTTAACAACTCGAAAGAATATGAACTCTCGTCATGTAATTTCAAATATAATAAACTCGCCAAAGGCTCATTTGTTATATTTTGAAATTACATAACTCTAGTTGATATCCATCGATAAACAATCCTTTCTCGTTATGAAAACTATTACTACGACACCGAGGGATTCTTGTTTTTGACATTGAATATTTTCATTTAATTTCCATCCATGCAAATTTCCACTTCAAAATATTTGAAAGAACAGTGATTTGACAGAATATTCATGCCCTTTTTCACGGCAACGAGACAAAAAAAATTTGAGGATTGCAAATATCATAATTCTAAAATATTTATGACGATCTGCATGGGAACACTTGTTGGCAAAGAAAATTCTATTTTAACTACAACCTTCCAAACTTTCAAATTTTTAATTATATTTTTTACGACAACACAATGATTTGTAAAGTTGACCCGCGATGATCACAAGGGGTCCACACAGGTTAATATTTTGTCAACTTTCAAGATCGTGATAGAATTCCACATTTGGCAAAATTTGTCTGTGATGACAAGGATTTTGCGTTTTCCATGCGAGCTGTACAGTAATTATAATAATCGGTCTCAATACATTATATATCTGATGGGATTGGGACAAATCTCTTTTATCACTATGACTTTTCCCTTCTGTGCAAATTCAGACATTTTGAAACTTACAATGTGATGACCTGCAGACTGTCCTTTGATTCCTGCGATCTGACAGGTTTACAGAAAAAGAATTTAATATACCTGTATATGGATGTCCCAAAGGCAATTGCAATAAAAAATACACTACTGAAGTGCTTACCAAAGTTCCCTTCTTCTATCAATTCAGGAGGGGCTTCAAAATTATCTTGACTTTTCTCAGAATTACCACCTGTACTCTGAGGTCTGGAAGAACCACTGGAGCCTGGTCCCCTGGACCTTAATCCTGGCTTTGGACTAGAAGTATGCATTGGTGGTCCTAAACCATAAGCTGGTGTAGAAGATGCTATGGGTGGACCTAATTACAGTAATATAATGTGATTTTTAAAATATTTATTGACAGAAGATGACATGCTTTGTAGATAATAAAGTTCAATATTTACGTCCAAAGTTCACATTTTTTACTTGCAATCATTTTAAAACATAGAAAGCAGCCACAGCCTGCTAACTCACCTCATTGCACAGTATTGTTACATGTTAATTATGTCAGTAAACAGGAATGGACTATAATTATTCATCCTAACCGTATCATTCATGCCTAAAATAAAGGTCACAGATTGCATCCAAAGCATTCATTGCAGCTGTAATCTAAATATGCTTCATGCAAACCAATATGGTTGATGTAGTACATTACAGTAATCAGGAATAGGCTTTGACCATTCTGCCTAACCAAGTCAATCATGTGTAAAATGTAGGTCACAGATAGCATCTGTAGCATGCATTGCAGTTGTCATCCCAAATTTGCATCATACAGGCATGTCAGTCAGCAGGAATGGCCTTCAACCATTCTTCCTAACCAGACATGGACGTCAACATTACTGGTCGTGTAACAGTTATCACCATTTTCACACTGTGATTTTGCATTTGATGTTCTTAAACTCCGACTAAACTTTTAATGCGTTACATTGTAAAAATTTACTAAGTAATACCTCCACCATGCTGATGTGTGTACCAGTTATCATCATGTTTCAAAATATGCATCAGCTTTTTTTCAAACTGTTACATGTCCACTTAAATTCAATGAAGTACTCCACAAAGGGGTGAATAAATAGGGAATAAACAATGAAAAGTCAGCCAATGCAATTTTCAAACTGAAAAATAGCATGATTTTTATCAATGCCAAATCTGCTCTATTTTGTTCATGTTAACAAGAAAATAGAAGAACTTGACACCCGCAATTCATCTTGATTTGACTTTTTAAGATAAAGCCAAATGGTCAGCATTTACTTCTGGCAGATAATATAGCTGGCACCAAAAGTTCTCTTTTGTTACATCACATGTAAAAATCTATTTTTAGCCAATCATCTTACATGCCCCCCACATAGCTATGTATATTCTAAAGGGCTCCCAAGGGATTTTATATCAGACTTCATTATTTTAAAATTTTTATGGACTGCACATTCAGGATATTGCTGTCACTTCTGTACATATCTGTGTAACAAAAGTCATGTGCAAACTTGAGGCACGTGAAAATTGGTGATAATTGGTACACAACGATAACTGGTACTCATTCAGTAGGGGTATAACATAAGACCCCCCAACTCCTTTCTTGAAGTCGCTTTATGAGATGAGCTAAAAATTAATCTAAAAGTAAAGGTCAAACAACTGCAAGCACAGATAACTAGGTTAAAAATTTCTGATGGACAAGGTCAAGCAAAAGATTTTAACAATGATGGAATTTTCTAAATTCATAAATTTGCCATAATGAAGTCATATATCAAATGTGAAGTACTTAACTAGAAATGTAACTAAATGCTCTTTCCCTTCCAATATGGCATACCTAAATTATTTATAGCTGTATGATCTTGTTGTTTTTGTTGTAATTTTTGCTGGAATTCTATCTGTTTCTGTCTCTGCCTCATTAATCGTTCATGTTTAGCTTTTTCATCTTCTTTTTTATCATCTTTCCTGCAATAAAATACAGCTTACATGTAATAACATACAAAAATAAAATGATGTACTTATAAAATGTTATCCTGACGTCTTGTAGAATTGCTATAAGTAACCAAAAATAAGCCTTCAGGTACTCATCGTTAAATAGTAAATACATGTGATTGTTAAGGCTGGAAATACATGTATATCAATACAATTCAATTCTGGTTCATGCATTATAAAATTTGATATTGGATCACTGTATATTAAAGGAGGTTATATATAGGAATAGATGAGGTCTCCAAGAGATCAAAGGATGGACACATTTTTACATCAAATTATATTTTGAAGTAAATAAAGGGCTACGCCGAGCGCAGCATGATACGACCGCAGCATGTCGTCCACTGAAATTTGAAAAAGTGTAATTTAAAGTGAGTATGGACATAGGAAAGAGCTTGACACAATAATTAGATGGACGCAATAAGGAGATTGACCAAGTAATTAGCTGGACACAAACTAGGGAAAATAAAAATTAGCCCTTATGACTCCTTATGATTCCTCTTTGACCCTCTATAGCTCAGAAACGGTAAGAGCTACGCCCAATCCATTGACATGATGCTGAAAGCTTATATCAAGAGGAATCAAAAGAAAAAAATCCCATCGAAATGCGATGAAAAATAAAAATTTAAGGTAATCTGTAAATTTACGATTTTGGCCCCCTTCGGCCCCTCATAGCTCGGGAACGGCAAGAGCTACGTCAAATCCATTTAATACTAATGAAAGCTTACATCAGGTAGAATCCAAAGAAAAAAATCCCATCGAAATTCGATGAAAAATAAAATTTTTAGGTTATCTGTAAATTTACGATTTTGGCCCCCTTCGGCCCCTCATAGCTTGGAAACGGTAAGAGCTAAGCCAAATCCGCTGACATATAACTGAAAGCTTACATAAAGAGGAATCAAAGAATAAAATCCCATCGAAATTCGATGAAAAATAAAAATTTTAGGTTATCTGTAACTTTACAATTTTGGCCCCTTTCAGCCCCTCATAGCTCCGAAACGGTAACAGCTACGCCAAATCCGTTGACATACTACTGAAAGCTTACATCAAGATGAATCCAAAGAAAAAAATCCCATCGACATCCGACGAAAAATAAAAATTTTAGGTTATCTGTAAATTTACAATTTTGGCCCCTTCAGCCCCTCATAGCTTAGAAACGGTAAGAGCTACGCCAAATCCATTGACATAATACTGAAAGCTTACATCAAGAGGAATCCAAAGAAAAAAATCCCATCAAAATCCGATGAAAAATAAAATTTTTTGGTTATCTGTAAATTTACGATTTTGGCCCCCTTCGGCCCCTCATAACTGGGTAAGGAAACAAGTTACCAAAAATCTAATAAAAGCGCTTCGAAAATTTTTCATTAGGAATCCTTTGGAAAAAATTGCATCAAAATCGGACTAAAAATAAAAAAATGAAATTTTTGAAATTCCCCCCTTTTGGGCCCCATTTATCTCGTGAACGGTACATGCCGCGTGAAATCCGTTGGCATACATAAGATGGAAATTTTCTAAGGAGTTTACTGAAAGAAACCCCATCAAAATCCGATAAATAATAAAGATTCTACAGTCAAATATGTGAAAACAACCAATTTAACCCCTTTTGGCCCCTTTTTCTAAAACGGGCGGGGCCAGGAACATATCGTCGTTGTTCTGCCAAAACCTCGTAACTCGATTTTTGGCGGAAATCGGATTTTTGATTATTTGTAATTAAGATTTTACTACCCATTGTATGCGAAAATACGGGAGCTTTCAACCAATTGCAGATCCTAGTTTCGACATGTGACAAAAAGTTGAACTCCGATTGGCAACTGAAATTGTTCTGCGAAAATATCGTAACTCAAAAAACAACACGCAATGGTGGAAGCAAGATTCATTTGACGGGTAAGGTTTTATAATATAAGATTATTCATATCTGTTACATATTGTGATGTATTTTACTTTGAAAAGACAAACGTACAACAACTTTTCATGTTGTTTTAAAGAAAAACTTCACGTTGTACAAAATTTGAATATCGGTCAATATTTGGAGCATTGAAATGATGCATGTTTTACTTAAATAAGACAAAACAGTTATATTTTTAAGCAATTCACCCCTATTTGATATTTACTTCACTAATGTTTTGCTGCAATGAAGTCTTTTTTAAAGTTTCTCTTAGTTACGATTATTTAGACTAGATTTCCGCTCCACAAAAAACGAGTTACGACATTTTAGAACAGAATTATATCAACATAATGGAATGGTCTAGACAATATTAAGCTTTTGTGACCTGGAAAATAGAACCAAAAACAACTACTGATGTCTTCTTTGTAGGGTGCATTTTGATAATTGGTTTTTCTATAGGATTATACATGTACGTCTATTTTGTAAAAAAAAGGTTATAATGCTATTTTACCCTTGTTGGTCTATAAGTCTGACAGTCCGTCCGTACGCCCGCCTGTCTGCAATATCAATCATCAAAGATTTCTCAGGATTTTAATAAAGTAATGATTTGATATTTGGTCTGAATCTCACGTATTGTGAATTGTACCGTATGTACCATCTTCATGTCTGTAACTTATTATTTACTGAATGTCAAAAGTGGGTTATTACATGTATTAGTGAGCATTGGCTCGAAGATGCTTTGTTTAAAAAAATCATAGTAAGTGCCAAAATATTAAAAAAATCAAATATTTTATAACTTATACAATTCTATAAATTTTTTGCAGAATGAAATCATAGACGATGTCAGAATCGGGTA
>MJUU01055938.1:32563-76802 GCA_002080025.1 Modiolus philippinarum
TAACCTGAAATATGTAAGAAGAAGCAGAAGAAGCAGTTTTTCATTCGATATTATATCGATGCCCGCAATACTTCAACTTTCTGTAATCTAACCTGAAACATGTAAGAAGAAGCAGAAGAAGCAGATTTTCCTCATTCGATATCATATCGATGCCCGCAATACTTCAACTTTCTTTTCTTTAACCTGAAATATATATATGAAGAAGCAGATTTTCCTCATTTGATATTATATCGATGACCTCAATACTTAAACTTTCTGTAATTAAACCTGAAATATATAAGAAAAAGCAGATTTTCTTCATTTGATATTATATCGATGCCCGCAATACTTCAACTTTCTGTAATTTAACCTGAAATATATAAGACGAAGCAGATTTTCTTCATTCCATATTATATCGATGCCCGCAATACTTCAACTTTCTGTAATTTAACCTGAAATATGTAAGAAGAAGCAGAAGAAGCAGATTTTTCATTCGATATTATATCGATGCCCGCAATACTTCATTTTTCTGTTATCTAACCTGAAATATGTAAGAAGACGCAGAAGAAGCAGATTTTCCTCATTCGATATCATATCGATGCCCGCAATACTTCAACTTTCTGTAATTTAACCTGAAATATATAAGAAGAAACAGATTTTCTTCATTCGATATTATATCGATGCCCGCAATACTTCAACTTTCTGTAATCTAACCTTAAATATGTAAGAAGAAGCAGAAGAAGCAGATTTCCTTCATTCGATATTATATCGATGCCCGCAATACTTCAACTTTCTGTAATTTAACCTGAAATATATAAGAAGAAGCAGATTTTCTTCACTCGATATTATATCGATGCCCGCAATACTTCAACTTTCTGTAATTTAACCTGAAATATATAAGAAGAAGCAGATTTTCTTCATTCCATATTATATGGATGCCCGCAATACTTCAACTTTCTGTAATTTAACCTGAAATATGTAAGAAGAAGCAGATTTTTCATTCGATATTATATCGATGCCCGCAATACTTCAACTTTCTGTAATCTAACCTGAAATATGTAAGAACAAGGAGAAGAAGCAGATTTTCCTAATTCGATATCATATCGATGCTCGCAATACTTCAACTTTCTGTAATTTAACCTGAAATATATAAGAAGAAACAGATTTTCTTCATTCGATATCATATCTGATGCCCGCAATACTTCATTTTTCTGTGATTTAACCTGAAATATGTAAGAAGAAGCAGATTTTCTTCATTCGATATTATATCGACGTTGCAATACTTCAACTTTCGGTAATTTAACCTGAAATTCATCAGAAGAAGCAGATTTTCTTCATTAGATATTATATCGCTGCCTGCAATACTTCAACTTTCTGTAATTTAACCTGAAATATATAAGAAGCAGATTTTCTTCATTCGATATTATATCGATGCCTGCAATACTTCAACCTTCTGTAATTTAACCTGAAATATATATATGAAGAAGCAGATTTTCTTCATTTGATATTATATCGAAGCCCACAATACTTCAACTTTCTGTAATTTAACCTGAAATATATAAGACGAAGCAGATTTTCTTCATTTGATATTATATAGATGCCCACAATAGTACATTTTTCTGTGATTTAACCTGAAATATGTAAGAAGAAGCAGATTTTCTTCATTCGATACTATATCAATGCCCGCAATACCCCTGTGAAATGTAGTCAAGAAGTCTTGAACTCTTCATGAACTGTACTTGAACAGCTTGACCTGTTCTTGAACAGTTGTTGAACTGTTCATGAAAAAATCTCACTTGAGTTGATGAACTTGTAATTCATGAACCTGTTTAAGAAATATTCTTGAACTGTTCATAAAAAACAATCTCAATGACTTCATGAACATTGATACAAGAACTTGTTCAAGAACATTTCTTGAACAGTTCATGAAAACAAAATCATCACATTTCATGAACATGATGTTCATGAACCTTTTCAATATATGTCCTTGAACATTTCATGAAAATACAAAAGAAATGAATTCATGAACAGGATGTGATTTCTGAGACTGTTTTTTCTTGAATAAAGGATGAATTTTCTGTAACTGCAGTCTTGAAAAATCTGCAGTATTGAGATTCAAGAAGGGTTGCAATAAAGTAGAGAGCAGAAAACCAAATTTCTTGAAACTCAGCCGATCTCTAGATTTTCCATGGTGCCTGTGTTTTCCATGTAAAATGAAGAAATTTTCCATGGAATTCCACGGGTAATGGAAAACAAAATCGTTTTTGGTCATGGAAATGGAAGTAGGACTTAAGTTTTATTTTCACATGGAAAATATCGAAAGTTGGACTTAGTTTATTTTTCACGTGGAAAATATGGTCAATGTGAAAAATAAACCAAGTCCAATAGTGATGGATAATAATATCACAGTACATTTGTACAATGTTGAATAATATAGGAATTAATTAATTGGGCTAAAATAAATCTCCCTCGATATTTAAGAATGTTTGTCAACTGGAAGTTTACTGTATCATTTGCTATAATAAGATGTTGGGCCCTACAAACAAACAAGGCGTGCAACGCCTGAAAAATGAAATAAGACACCCTGAAATCACAGGAACTTTGCATTTAGACCTGTTTTGAGGCTGAAAATATACAACCTAGCAGGAATATTTTATTTCAGGGCATAAATTTGAACTTAACACTTTTTCTTGGCAGGAAGTTTGAACATAAATGTAAGTCACCTTAAAGCAAAGATTTAAGATAAAGTATAACTTTTAAAAATTTTGTGACCAGGAACTTTTTATTTAATTGTTTCACATTATCACGGCTTGATAAGGATGTGATCATGCCTATATAGGTGGGATTGGCCAGAATTTGACAGTGTGATTTTCTGTAACAAATCAAATGAAATCTAAGCGTGGTAGGCAAGATCACATCTCCTCACCCTGCTGAGATCTCGCCTGAATTAGTGTTGAATAGTCTGCATCTCGACATTCTGTATTCGTTGTCAACGATAACCCCCAGTTATAACTCCGTACTGTAACTGGACCTAGAGTAGAAATCGTCATTGTCAAAACGAAAGTGAAAGTTACAGACTTGGTGAAGGTCAAATGCATTGGACATGCGCAGGAATATGCATGCAACGAAAAGGTGAAATTAATTTTTACCGATGATTAAATTTGTATCCTAAAAAATCCATGAAATATTAATGTCTTGTTTGTTTAAATCGTGTGACTAATTAAAAAAATCAAGTCAATGAATAACCCGAATGTATCGATAAATATGATTGGTCCATCGCTGCATCTTGTCCAATCAGCACCAACATTTCTCAACATCGTTGTAGGTCAGATTTGGCGCACATTTTTTCGTCACAGAACTCATCTGTTTCATGGAATCATTTATAAAAAGGACAAAGGAAGACTGTTTTTGATTCGGTACATAATATGTACGTAGGACTGTCGGCCATGGAAGCCACAAATTTTATTTTATTTGGTATTTTGCATATCGACAAGACGACAACGAGAAGAAGCCGGGGGCCTGGGGTCACATCCCGAAATCCCGTCTTTATTATTCTAAATACCCAAATCCTGAACTAAAAGAAAATTAAAAACTGATGAAATCCAGATTACCGTTGAATTTATTTCCCGACATTTCAAGCTTAAAAACGTCTGATCCCGACATCCCAAAAAAGGGTAGGTTGTATTTATAGGATACCACGTGACAAAAAAGGGGGGCAAATTCGGATTTGCTTGTATTGATTTGTCAAATTTTATAACAGTTCAACCAAAGATGATCGTTTGCGAGTAATTCCTACTTTTCTGGATTATTTTGGTTTGTTATTGTCAGATACTGCACAAGAAAACAGAAATATCATGTACAATGGACATGATGGATGCCAGCAGAAAATGGGTTTGCTTGTATTCCTTTGTGGATACTATTATGTGCTATGTTCAATAACATGTTAGCACTATGTAGTTTTCGGAAAGGTTAATACCTTTCATCTGCCAATCCTCTAAAGGTAAATGAAGCTAGTAAAAGGTAAGACACATAGCTAGATAAATGTAAATAAAGTTTACTGTAGATGTCAAAGTTATAAAAAACATAAATAAAACATAACACTCTGGATCCAGATAAAGATATCCTACATGTATATGATGTCTTCATACAGGATCATGTTTGAAAGACCAGAGGTATGTTACAAAAAGACCAAAATAAGGTGTAACACAACTAATTCCGTCTCCCATTGCCTCCCATGTTAAATTGCACGTGTTTCTGTGTTCGTAGAATTTGTATCTGAAGTTCAAACAAAATGACACATGTCTCATCTGAAAGACACATCTTTCGGTAAACCCTCATGAAAAAATCAACCGACCTTAACTGTAATATAAGAAAAAACTGGTTTCCGGAAGGTCACAACCTAGGGATAGGTACTTCCTGTCTGTGTTTTCACGGGAAAAATACCTCTGCTTTCACCTTTGATAAAATCTTTAATTTTAAACGAAATGGTATAAATTTAGGCTGAAAAGAATCTCTATTGAATGCCTTTTTGATTTGATTCATAATGACTAGTCAACCGTTTTAATCTACGGCACTATTAACACTTCTTTGGAACTATGTTGTCTTAAATAAGGACTATATTCACATATGTGCCTGACTGGGTTCCGAATTAGTTGTGTTACACCATAAGACCCTTCTGATGACAAAAGGAGAAAAAATATGACTTCACGACTAGAGGTTGTATTGTCCAATTGTATGGTCTAAATGTATGGTCCATTTCTCTCGGTTTATTTATTGAAAATCAAATATAACTATTACTCATAATTCTAGAGTAATTCAAGAACAAAAGCTTTTGAACTGTTCTTGGACAACAGTTCTTGAACTGTTCTTGGACAACAGTTCTTGAACTCTTCTTGGACAACAGTTCTTGAACTGTTCAAGAAAAGTTCAGGAGAAGTTCGTGAACATTAAATGAGAAAATTCATGAACTAACTTTTCTTGAACAGTTCAAGTACAATTGTTCAAGAACTATTCAAGAAATAGTATTTTGAACTTTACATGAACTTTACCTGAATTAAAATTCATGAACTGTTCATGAAGAATTATTCATGAACTGTTTCAAGAGCAGTTGTTAGTTCATGAATTTTCTCATTTAATGTTCACGAACTTCTCATGAACTTTTCTTGAACAGTTCAAGAACTGTTGTCCAAGAACATTTCATGAATAGTTCTGGAACTGCTCATGACATTTTCGCAGGGGTACTTTAACTTTCTGTAATTTAACCTGAAATATATAAGAAGAAGCAGATTTTCTTCATTCGATATTATATCGATGCCTACGATACTTCAACTTTGTGTAATTTAACCTGAAATATATAAGAAGAAGCAGATTTTCTTCATTCGATATTATATCGATGCCCGCAATACTTCAACTTTCTGTAATTTAACCTGAAATATATAAGAAGAAGCAGATTTTCTTCATTCCATATTATATCGATGCCCCCAATACTTCAACTTTCTGTAATTTAACCTGAAATATGTAAGAAGAAGCAGAAGAAGCAGATTTTTCATTCGATATTATATTGATGCCCGCAATACTTCAACTTTCTGTAATCTAACCTGAAATATATAAGAAGAAGCAGATTTTCTTCATTCGATATTATATCGATGCCCGCAATACTTCAACTTTCTGTAATCTAACCTGAAATATGTAAGAAGAAGCAGAAGAAGCAGATTTCCTTCATTCGATTTTATATCGATGTCCGCCATTCTTCAACTTTCTGTAATTTAACCTGAAATATCTATAAGAAGAAGCAGATTTCTTCATTTGATATTATATCGATGCCCGCAATAATTCAACTTTCTGTAATTTAACCTGAAATATATAAGAAGAAGCAGATTTTCTCCATTCCATATTATATCGATGCCCGCAATACTTCAACTTTCTGTAATCTAACCTGAAATATGTAAGAAGAAGCAGAAGAAGCAGATTTTCATCATTCGATATCATATCGATGCCCACAATACTTCAATTTTCTGTAATTTAACCTGAAATATATAAGAAGAAACAAATTTTCTTCATTCGATATCATATCAATGCCCGCAATATTTCATTTTTCTGTGATTTAACCTGAAATATGTAAGAAGAAGCAGATTTTCTTCATTCAATATTATATCGACGTTGCAATACTTCAACTTTCGGTAGTTTAACCTGAAATTCATAAGAAGAAGCAGATTTTCTTCATTAGATATTATATAGCTGCCCGCAATACTTCAACTTTCTGTAATTTAACCTGAAATATATAAGAAGCAGATTTTCTTCATTCGATATTATATCGATGCCCGCAATATTTCAACTTTCTGTAATTTAACCTGAAATATATATATGAAGAAGCAAATTTTCTTCATTTGATATTATATCGATGCCCGCAAAACTTAAACTTTCTGTAATTAAACCTGAAATATATAAGAAAAAGCAGATTTTCCTCATTCGATATTATATCGATGCCCGCAATACTTCAACTTTCTGTAATTTAAACTGAAATAGATAAGACGAAGCAGATTTTCTTCATTTGATATTATATAGATGCCCACAATACTTCATTTTCTGTGATTTAACCTGGAATATGTAAGAAGAAGCAGATTTTCTTCATTCGATACTATATCAATGAACGCAATACTTCAATTTCTGTAATTTGACCTGAAATATAGAAGAAAAAGCAGATTTTCTTCATTCGATATTATATCGATGCCCGCAATACTTCAACTTTCTGTAATCTAACCTGAAATATGTAAGAAGAAGCAGAAGAAGCAGATTTCCTTCATTCGATATTATATCGATGCCCGCAATACATCAACTTTCTGTAATTTAACCTGAAATATATAAGAAGAAGCAGATTTTCTTCATTCCATCGATGCCCGCAATACTTCAACTTTTTGTAATTTAACCTGATATATGTAAGAAGAAGCAGAAAAAGCAGATTTTTCATTCGATATTATATCGATGCCCGCAATACTTCAACTTTCTGTAATCTAACCTGAAATATGTAAGAAGAAGCAGAAGAAGCAGATTTTCCTCATTCTATATCATATCGATGCCCGCAATACTTCAACTTTCTGTAATTTAACCTGAAATATATAAGAAGAAGCAGATTTTCTTCATTCGATATTATATCGATGTTGCAATACTTCAACTTTCTGTAATTTAACCTGAAATATATAAGAAGAAGCAGATTTTCTTCATCCCATATTGTATCTATGCCCGCAATACTTCAACTTTCTGTAATTGAACCTGGAATATGTAAGAAGAAGCAGAAGAAGGAGATTTTTTTCATTTGATATTATATCGATGCCCGCAATACTTCAACTTGATGTAATTTAACCTGAAATATATAAGAAGAAGAAGATTTTCTTCATTCGATATTATATCGATGCCCGCAATACTTCAACTTTCTGTAAATTAACCTGAAATATATAGAAGAAGCAGATTTTCTTCATTCGATATTATATCGATGCCCACAATACTTCAACATTCTGTAATTTAACCTGAAATATATATGAAGAAGCAGATTTTCTTCTTTCGATATTATATCAATGGCCGCAATACTTCAACTTTCTGTAATTTAACCTAAAATATATATGAAGAAGCAGATTTTCTTCATTTGATATAATATCGATGCCCGCAATAGTTCACCTTTCTGTAATTAAACCTGAAATATATAAGAAGTAGCAGATTTTCATCATTCGATATTATATCGATGCCCGCAATACTTCAACTTTCTGTAATTTAACCTGAAATATATAAGAAGAAGCAGATTTCTTCATTTGATATTATATAGATGCCCACAATACTTCATTTTTCTGTGATTTAACCTGAAATATGTAAGAAGAAACAGATTTTCTTCATTCGATACTATATTGATGCCCGCAATACTTCAACTTTCTGTAATTTAACCTGAAATATATAAGAAGAAGCAGATGTTCTTCATTCGATATTATATCAACGTTGCAATACTTCAACTTTCTGTAATTTAACCTGAAATATATAAGAAGAAGGAGATTTTCTTCATTCCATATTATATCTATGCCCGCAATACTTCAACTTTCTGTAATTGAACCTGAAATATGTAAGAAGAAGCAGAAGAACCCTTACCAAAATCTGAAGTGTGCAGCAAACTTGCTGAAAAGTTGCTGCAAACTTCCCGCAACCAAATCGATGTGCAGCTACAGTGTGCCAGAACTGAGCTTGATGGTGCCGCTAGCTGCACACTTGTGGCGCACTTCCTGCACGCTGTAACCTGTGTGCGGGAAGTGCGCCACAAATGAACAGAAAATAACATTGTGTGCCAGAAGTGCACAGCTTTTGATTCTGTGTGCAGGAAGTGTGCCGCAGTTTCTGCACATGTGCAGAATTTTAAAAAAAAATGGAGCCAAGGGAAGGCAGCTAGATGCTGCAACAACAAAAGGAAAACAATTGTTTTTGTGTGAAAAATCTTGGATTAAATGGAGAGAAATACATATATGGAAGGTAAATGGATCTTTCTATAGTGTTTTGTACAATATTTTATAATTTTTATCTGTTAAATATTCTATTTTAATTGGTAAGAGAAAAACAATTCAAAAGAGGGAGGGTGACCTGCTTTTAGATTTTTAATGGAAAACAGCTAAGAGTTTGAATGTATAATAATATTCTATTATCATAGTATACAAAAATCAAGTATGTTTTATACCTCTCACACAGCTGGTATAGAACATTAGACAATAAAATGAAGTGCAATACACATGACAAGGACAAAGTGTGACCTTTCCATGAACTGTGAGCAGAAAGCGTGCAGAAACTGTGTGCAGGAAGTGTGCAGGAACTGTGTGCGGGAAGTGTGCAAGAGCTGTATGCGGGAAGTGTGCAAGAAACTGAAGGGAGATGCATTGGAAGTGTGCTGCAAACTTGCAGCACACTGTGTGCCGGAAAACTCATTTGCATGCGAAAAATGAACTTGCAGCAAGGTTGCTGCAAACAGTGTGCAGCAAGTTTGCTGCAAAGTTCCTGCAAATTTGCTGCTTATATGTGCTGGAAGCCTTATATTTTGGTAAGGGAAGCAGATTTTTTTCATTCGATATTATATCGATGCCCGCAATACTTCAACTTTATGTAATTTAACCTGAAATATATAAGAAGAAGCAGATTTTCTTCATTCGATATTATATCGATGCCCGCAATACCTCAACTTTCTGTAAATTAACCTGAAATATATAGAAGGAGCAGATTTTCTTCATTTGATATTATATTGATGCCCGCAATACTTCAACATTCTCTAATTTAACCTGAAATATATATGAAGAAGCAGATTTTCTTCATTCGATATTATATCGATGCCCGCAATACTTCAACTTTCTGTAATTTAACCTAAAATATATATGAAGAAGCAGATTTTCTTCATTTGATATAATATCGATGCCCGCAATACTTCAGCTTTCTGTAATTAAACCTGAAATATATAAGAAGTAGCAGATTTTCATCATTCGATATTATATCGATGCCCACAATACTTCGACTTTCTGTAATTTAACCTGAAATATATAAGAAGAAGCAGATTTTCTTCATTTGATATTATATAGATGCCCACAATACTTCATTTTTCTGTGATTTAACCTGAAATATGTAAGAAGAAGCAGATTTTCTTCATTCGATACTATATTGATGCCCGCAATACTTCAACTTTCTGTAATTAAACCTGAAATATATAAGAAGAAGCAGATTTTCTTCATTCGATATTATATCGATGCCCGCAATACTTCAATTTTCTGTAATTTAACCTGAAATATATAAGAAGAAGCAGATTCTCTTCATTCCATATTATATCGATGCCCGCAATACTTCAACTTTCTGTAATTGAACCTGAAATATGTAAGAAGAAACAGAAGAAGCAGATTTTTCATTCGATATTATATCGATGCCCGCAATACTTCAACTTTCTTTAATCTATTCTGAAATATGTAAGAAGAAGCAGAAAAAGCAGCTTTTCCTCATTCGATATCATATCGATGCCCGCAATACTTAAACTTTCTGTAATTTAACCTGAAATTTATAAGAAGAAGCAGATTTTCTTCATTCGATATTATATCGATGCCCGCAATACTTCAACTTTCTGTAATTTAACTTGAAATATATAAGAAGCAGATTTTCTCCTTTCCATATTATATCGATGCCCGCAATACTTCAACTTTCTGTAATCTAACCTGAAATATGTAAGAAGAAGCAGAAGAAGCAGATTTTCCTCATTCGATATCGTATCGATGCCCACAATACTTCAATTTTCTGTAATTTAACCTGAAATATATAAGACAAAACAGATTTTCTTCATTCGATATCATATCAATGCCCGCAATACTTCATTTTTCTGTGATTTAACCTGAAATATGTAAGAAGAAGCAGATTTTCTTCATTCAATATTATATCGATGTTGCAATACTTCAACTTTCGGTAGTTTAACCTGAAATTCATAAGAAGAAGCAGATTTTCTTCATTAGATATCATATCGGTGCCCGCAATACTTCAACTTTCTGTAATTTAACCTGAAATATATAAGAAGCAGATTTTCTTCATTCGATATTATATCGATGCCCGCAATACTTCAACTTTCTGTAATTGAACCTGAAATATATATATGAAGAAGCAGATTTTCTTCATTTGATATTATATCGATGCCCACAATACTTTAACTTTCTGTAATTTAACCTGAAATATATAAGAAGAAGCAGATTTTCTTCATTCGATATTATATCGATGCCCACAATACTTCAACTTTCTGTAATTTAACCTGAAATATATAAGAAGACCCAAGTCAAACTGAACTGCTATTATTAGCTGTTATTTAGCACTACTTTACCAGTTTAACCTGATTTTAGCAGTTTTATACCTGTTTCTAGCTGTCACTCCAATAGCAGTCTCAAGTAACTGCTTTATTTCATTGATTCTTAGCATTCACTTTAGCAGTCCACTAAAGACAGCTGTTTGTCTTTAGCTGTTCATGCAAACTTTAGCATTCATTTTAGCAGTCCACTCACTTAACATGTTTAAGACATCTGTCTGTCTTTTGATTTTTTCTTAAATCCGTCTATGGTGTAAGGCGGCCGATTCCGCCAATACCTTCATAGATCGACTGACTTCAAAGTGTAAGGCGTACCTTAACCATATTTTAGGACATAGAAATTATATTATTTATTATTCTGTCAGTTTTTACCATTTTACTACTGCAGACTGTTATCCCTTACCCATCCCCCTTTTTGCATTTTTTTATTGATCACTCAAAGAATTCAAGGTAAATATAATAAATCCAAAATAAGAAGAAAGTACACAAATGCTGAAAAAAAACATCTGACAAAGGATCACTTCTTTCTTGGACATACATGGTTGTCTTATAATTTACACAGTGAGATTATCAATGGAAAACAGCTGCATCTTTGATTACTTCAATATAAGACACCAGTGTAACTGAACTGTAACTTTCTAGAAAAATAAAAACATCGTCACAGCAGCAAACCGTTTTAATTTAATGAGAAACATTATCACAGCACAACCTCTTGATTATGTGTCTTTGTCAGAACTAAAAGTAATTTGAGGAGAATAAAGTGTCTGTGAAAACTAATCCTTTACCATTTGTCTAAAGTAAATGAGTGATTAATTGCATTGATATCTTGATTCACTGACATTGATTGTTTACAAAACAGTTTTAACAGGAAAATCCAATGGTTATTTATAACTCAATGTTACACCCAAATGTGTGGGAAGTCCATGATTATGATTGGTCAATTACAGTGTAGTATCCAATCAGCATCAACATTACACTGCATTTCCCTCAGGCGCAAATTTTGAAAGATAATTATATGCTGGTAGCTCATAATAAAATGTAGTTTTCTGATGGATAATCAATTAAAATTGCCTTCTGACTCAACACAACAAGGTAAGAAATAGGCTTTATATATCTCTGAAAACACGGCTGCTGACTGAAATAGGCTTGGCCATGGAAACATTTATTATTTACTCCAAAAAAATAGTGATATTCTAAAACTACCCTCAAATAGTTTTTTTTTTCAAATCATGCCCCCAAAAAGTTGCTTAACTGAAAGATATCTATGACCCCCCCCCCAAAAAAATACCTGTGGCTTCTTTACATGTAAACTTAAACTGAATGACACAGTTCTTTTTTCGTATATTTATTCACTCAACCTTAATTGTTCATTGACTAGATGATACCTGGGATATCATAAGATATTTTTGTCTCAATTTTTTTCTACCTATACTTAACCTATACTTAACTACATGTACCATGAACTTAACTTGGTCCATGACTAAATTAGTTTTAATAAAAGAATACACAATTGATAAGGTACACCACGTACAGTATAAAATAACAGATAAACCTGCACATCTGAAAATTGTAAGCAAACACAGACTATGTCCAAAAATACCTTCCATTTAAATGCACTACATGAACAGAACAGTATCTGTATGTGAAATGTTTTGACAATAATTATGTACTGTACATTGTATATCAAAGGGGAATCCATTAAAAATAAAATTTAATCAATATATGAAGAAAAATAAAAATTCATGGTGCATGGAAATGACATGTACAAAGTACACAGGGCTGTACCACTGTCCTAGGTTAGGGGGAGGGTTGAGGGCTCACCAACCGGTTTAACCCCACCATATACTTTATGTGCCTGTCCCGAGCCAGGAGCCTGTAGTCCAGTGGTAGTCCTGGTTTTTCATTGTTCATTGTTATTTGTTATTCGTTTTTTTAGTCTTTATTAGATTAGGCCGATTTTGTTGTTTATGTGAATTATTTCACAATTATTTTTGTGGCATAATACATATGTAGCCTATGTATCATGCATGAGATGGACTGATTCATTTGATTAAGTGTGGATAAATTTTAAAAGATGTACATTTGAACATGTAAATGAATAATTTCTTGAGTACATGAGTAGGTTAGATTTTATTTTCTTTCATAGTCAGTCCCCTAGCTATTATAAAAGTTTCAAGAAAAAAAAACAATCAGATGTTACAGATTTCATATACATTGTCATGTGGATATTAATTGTAGCAAGGATTTACAGTGCAATAAATTCTCCAGAAGTATACAAATGTAGTTTGCACAGATACATATTTATCTTCCTGCAGTTTTTATGCCCCCGCAAATAGGCGTCGGGGGCATTAAGTTTTACCGAAATAATTTCCGTCACACATTTCTCAGCATCCACTTATAGGAATGATTTGAAATTTGTAATGCAGCTTCAGCACCATGAGTTGTATCGTGTATGCAAATTTCATTGATGTCGGATTTCAACTTCCTGTTTGGCCGGGGCATCTGTGTCCTATGGACACATTCTCTTCTAAGTTTTTTAAATGAGTTACTGTACATTTTAACATGTAAATACAGCTGCCCATAAATGATTAGTTATTAGCAGAATAAAATTTCAATATTGATATATACATTTTGAACACTTTTTGTTGTTATTTAGATTAGCCTTCCATAGCAGTTGGAAACCAGTTTGCAACAATTTATAAGCAATTTTTGCTTTGCAGCTCCTATGAATATTTATTATAATAGCTGTTTTAATAGCTGTTCACTTATGAATATTTATTATTTTTAGCTGTTTGAATAGCAGTTCTCATGAATATTCAGATAGGACAGCAGTTCTCAGCCTTCTCATTTAAATTTTTCGGCCAAAATAACAGCTAAAGAACTGTGAAGGCTAAGAAACTGCTGTCGACTGCTATTCAAATGCTTATATGCAAATTAGTAATTTGCATAAAAAGTGCAACTGTGAATGGTAAGAGACTGCTAAGGGAAAGCTAAAGAACTGCTGTCAAGAGAGAACTGTGAAGTCTTAATGACTGCTATTAGACTGCTGTTCAGTTTGACTTGGGGAAGCAGATTTTCTTCATTCCATATTATATCGATGCCCACAATACTTCAACTTTCTGTAATTTAACCTGAAATATGTAAGAAGAAGCAGATTTTCTTCATTCGATATTATATCGACGTTGCAATACTTCAACTTTCTGTAATTTAACCTGAAATATATAAGAAGAAGCAGATTTTCTTCATCCCATATTATATCTATGCCCGCAATACTTCAACTTTCTCTAATTGAACCTGAAATATGTAAGAAGAAGCAGAAGAAGCAGATTTTTTTCATTTGATATTATATCGATGCCCGCAATACTTCAACTTTATGTAATTTAACCTGAAATATATAAGAAGAAGAAGATTTTCTTCATTCGATATTATATCGATGCCCGCAATACTTCAACTTTCTGTAAATTAACCTGAAATATATAGAAGAAGCAGATTTTCTTCATTCGATATTATATCGATGCCCACAATACTTCAACTTTCTGTAATTTAACCTGAAATATATATGAAGAAGCAGATTTTCTTCATTCGATATTATATCGATGGCCGTAATACTTCAACTTTCTGTAATTTAACCTAAAATATATATGAAGAAGCAGATTTTCTTCATTTGATATAATATCGATGCCCGCAATAGTTCAGCTTTCTGTAATTAAACCTGAAATATATAAGAAGTAGCAGATTTTCATCATTCGATATTATATCGATGCCCGCAATACTTCAACTTTCTGTAATTTAACCTGAAATATATAAGAAGAAGCAGATTTTCTTCATTTGATATTATATAGATGCCCACAATACTTTATTTTTCTGTGATTTAACCTGAAATATGTAAGAAGAAGCAGATTTTCTTCATTCGATACTATATTGATGCCCGCAATACTTCAACTTTCTGTAATTTAACCTGAAATATATAAGAAGAAGCAGATTTTCTTCATTCGATATTATATCAACGTTGCAATACTTCAACTTTCTGTAATCTAACCTGAAATATATAAGAAGAAGCAGATTTTCTTCATTCCATATTATATCTATGCCCGCAATACTTCAACTTTCTGTAATTGAACCTGAAATATGTAAGAAGAAGCAGAAGAAGCAGATTTTTTTCATTCGATATTATATCGATGCCCGCAATACTTCAACTTTCTGTAATTTAACCTAAAATATACATGAAGAAGCAGATTTTCTTCATTTGATATAATATCGATGCCCGCAATACTTCAGCTTTCTGTAATTAAACCTGAAATATATAAGAAGAAGCAGATTTTCATCATTCGATTTTATATCGATGCCCGCAATACTTCAACTTTCTGTAATTTAGCCTGAAATATATAAGAAGAAGAATATTTTCTTCATTCGATATAATATCAATGCCCGTAATACTTCAACTTTCTGTAATTTAACCTGAAATATATAAGAAAAAGCAGATTTTCTTCATTCCATATAAAATCGATGCACGCAATACTTCAACTTTCTGTAATTTAAGCTGAAATATATAAGAAGAAGCAGATTTTCTTCATTTTATATAATATCCATGCCCGCAATACTTCAAGTTTCTGTTATTTAACCTAAAATATATAAGAAAAGACAGATTTTCTTGTTGAATAGTATATAGGCCCAAAACATGTGATACTCTATATGTTAATTTGTTAATGTTTTTTTAAAGTTGTAAAGTTGCAGTTATAAATATCTATATTATTTCTCAAAATCGGAAATAAGGGGACGACCAGTTGATTTTCAGGGGATGGAATTGGGCGATTTTGTAAATAAATATATTAATCTTGGTCCCAGTTGGTACTTATATTAGTCCCAGGTCCAAGAGAAAAAAAAATATTTTAATCCCAATTTTGATTAATTTTGATCCTTCCTGTCGTGGAAATAAATAATTTATTTGTTCGAAATTTTCATAAAAATAAATAATTTTTCTAGGCAAAGAAAACGGGCAAATATATCTATAAAATGTGGTTTTTTTGAATGAAAGTAGTAAACGCACATTACACGATACACGCAATACACGATACCAGCACACGCTTTACACGACGAGTGCACACGATGAGCGCTAATTTGGGAATGTTGAACGTTTCCATTGCTGTAACATTAAAGCAGCCAGGGCTCTATGACAGGTCAGAGCAGTCAGGATTCTATGACTGGTTAGAGCGGTCAGGGCTCTATGACCAGAACAGGTCAGAGCAGTCAGGGCTCTACGACCAGAACAGGTCAAAGCAGTCAGGATTCTATGACCAGAACAGGTCAGAGCAGTCAGGGCTCTAGAACAGTTCTAAAGTTAACTTAGAGTAGCTTTTATGACTGCTCTATGACTGGTCAAAGTTAACTTGAAAACGGTCCTAAGTTAACTTAGAAGAGCTTTTATGACTGGTTCAAGTTAACTTGGCGAGAGGTTATGTCTGCACCCTACTGTACTTTATTGCTCCGTTAAACCCAATATTGATCTCGAGGAAGTGCCATAATTGCATAATATTACATTTCCAGAAAATATTACCTTTCCGCAAAAGCAATATCTTACCCTTGTAAAATATTTAGACATTTGTGCAATTTAAAGTTTCATTTTGAACTATTTTACAATTAAAAAAAATGAAAATGAAGACCACTAGATGATCCAATACGTTTTGAACAAGGACTTATAATAAAAACTCATTATACGTCCTTGGTTTTGAACCTTTATTTGCTACTTATTCAATTTTTTGTACTCTTTGTTCTAATTGTACCAACGTCCAACGTATTATTCAGAAACAACATCTAAGAGTAACACGTTTTATCATACCCCATAAATGGTTATTGTCGCTTCTCGCGAGAAGCGGCTTTAACTTTGGTCAAACTTCCTGTTGGATCGTTAAGGTTTGGGTTAACTCGTAAATGGTGCCTTGCTAGTATCACGCTCGCGTATGCGTTTATAATCGTCATGCAGACAAACGTTTCAACGATATACGATTGAATCAAAGTCAACTCGCTCACCATTTCCAGCTTACTCGCCCTGCGTCTGGTTATCTTAATCCATCAATGTCTTGAAAAGATTCGCCCAATAAAGTGTGTGACACTAAAATATGTCCAAATGATAATTGTCACAGAATATTGTTCCATCAGTTTAATATCACCGTATTTTTCGTAATAGAGCTGAAATCCTAACACTATCTGTAACAATAACCGTACCTGTATCCCTAACCTTTTCTATAAAACCCTACGTTCTTAACATATAATATTTTACCCTTACCCTGTATCAACCAAAACCAAACAAAGTAATTACGAAAAAACGCCATTTCAACTTCTGAAAACCAGTTTAACTCAATACCTGTTGAAATGTTTCAAATAAACGCAATAGAAGTTGTATTTTATAGGATGAAAGTGTTAAAGGCGAGTGAATCTATGGGTGGGACGAGTTGGTATTTAAAATGGTGAATAAAAGGATATGGAGTAAATGCACATGAGACAAAGTCTCTACAAATACATGGTAAAAAACAAGCAAAGGAACAACGCTTTTATTGTTGTTCTTCATCTTAATTCAGTTATCAATTGGGGCGAATTGGTAAAAACTGGGGGGGCGACTTGGACAAGTGTTTAAGAATTTATTAATAGTGAAAGTATACATAGGGTTTGCAATATCATTACGACAATTCTTTGCACGAGGTAGAGATACTATTTCAAAGCATAACATATAAACCAGTTTGTGTAATATTTACCCTACACATAACTATATAACTATATAACTCTACATAATTATAGCCAATGTTTTCATTAAAGGAAAAACATTAAATGCTGGAAAGCGGCAAGTTTTTTTTAAAAGCTTATACTTGTATTGTTTGATACTTTTTATAACTCGTTTTGGTGGGTGTAAAAGGGGAGCATCCTTTACCTTCTCGTTATATTTTTTAAGTTATCATATAAATACACTCTACTGGATTTAACAGTGAAGTCTTACTAAAGCTAATCCAAATAGTATGGAACCATCCAGTACATTGCTGTACGAAGAAACGATCTTTTTTTTTGTCTTTTTTTTTTGGTCTTTTTAATTTTTTTTGTCAAACATCTTTTTAACCATTATAATCATATTGAAAGAGCAATTAAAGCTCACTTATAAACCGGGTATCCAGGTAACTTTTTGGAAATGTAATACATGAAAATTTGCGGAAACGTAAACTTTTTATGCGGAAACGTAATAATTACACTGTGTCCTTATAACTTAGTAACTGACAATACATCGTTTATCACTGTCTCTGCTAAGGAAGTGGGTTACATTCTTCAAATCACGTGTTATGCCAATACATTGACTTTGGCTGGCTAGAAAGCTTTGAAAATAAGCCCAATTGCAAAACTTTTTGCAATGATAAGGAAAACTGTTCTTTTTTTTCGCAGAGGTGCTGTGGGATCTGCAACTTTAAAGGACATAATAGATCTGTTTAATTTATAACCCTATCCCTATCATAAACTTATTATCTAAGTCAGTACAAGGTGGAATTCTGCTGCTGATATGATGGGAAGGTTCCGTGAATTGCTTGTAAAACAATGATGAGTAATTACGACGGCTTTGTGCACAGAGAAGTTCCCTTCATTGTCTATTATTTTACCGTTGCAAAACAGGCTGCTCACATTTTTAATGAAACCTCTGCCATTGTGAAAGAAATAAAATCAGTAATACAGGACTTCTAGGTCGTGTTCAAACCGGGATACATTTCTGATACTATACAAAAAAAATCAATGCATAGATACATTGAGAGGAAATCAAAATTTAGTGAACACTGTTGAGCTAAGGGTTGTTTATATTGAATCTGTTGTAGCGCTTCAAGTTAATTGTTTTTCGTCAATTAAAATTTAGTTTAAGACTTGTCATGCAGGAACGATCAAAGGTGTTTACTTCAGTTTCATAAATATTTTATTTTTATTTGGTATATATTTATTTCAATAGATCAAGAATCCAGTCACTCCATCTGACTGGTATTTGAGGAGATCGTTTCAACCTTCAACTACACGAGAGTTCCATTCTCAAAAGTCCCGTATCTTAAAGATCTTGGAGACAAATACAATATTGTGGTAATAAGTTTTGTTTAAAACTAAGGAGAAACCTCTATTCTGAGTTGATTATTACATTTTTTTTTGTAATGTTTCATTGGAATGAATAGCAAACCTGCAATACTATTGATAATTGAATAAAGTCATGCAATAATTTTTGTACATAAAATTATAACAAAATTAAGAGTGGTTTAAATAGTCTAAGGTTTGTTTTGAAACAACATAGAATATTAAAAAGGATAAAAACAAAGGTTGTTTGTGGACAGGATATACAGTAATTTTCATATCTAGTTATAAAAATAGTTTACTTACTTTTGCTTATGGATATACATAAACAAATAAGTTGAAAAGTGGATCGATGGGGTCCCAGCAAGTATTTGCAATTATTACCAAAAAAATGTTGATTTGAACTGTGCGCTGAAGAGAAAAAAAGTTTTCAAAATGGCCATACGAAAAAACTAAATTCACAATAATCCATATTTTATCTAATACATGTCAAGTGTGCATGTTGTAAAGAACGGCCAAAATATTTCTTAAGAAATCTGCTTTCTGACCTGTTACTGCAATAGTTCGGCAAAAATATATTTGTGAAAAAAAATGCACACTGAAGAATGTATGCAGTACATCAGATAAAAAAAATATGGAGTACAAACATGACACAAAATTCATAAGCAATAGCAACAAAATAAAGCAAAACGTATATTTAGGAATTGAATCGTGATGAATAATGAAATATGGCATTCTTGTATTTTAAATAATTCTGTTTTTGTCAAACAAACACTTTTTAAAAATGATTTTCAGGTACAAATCAAGCATGGGAACTTCGGAATTAGCTACTGCTACTCTGATTGATCCTAGATTTTAAAACATGGAAATCCTTAAAAAGACAAATTTGGTTCTATAATAATCTTGCTATCAGTCTATTTGAATGAAGATGGAGCAATGGATGACGAATTATCTACATCTTATACTAGTAATCAGGAACCATCTCTTCCTGATTTACATCTTGTCGAAGATAAAGAACGTGATCAAAATATCAATGGTAAAAGTTTGTTTGTCAAACTATAGAATTATATATATAAGTAGATAGCAAATACCGAAGTTTCCGTAAATTTGGATTCTACTGCATATGTACATTTCGACAACTTATGCCTCTTCAGTGCAGATCAAATCAAAATATTCGGAAATCCATATACCGAAATATGTATATAGTCTGATAGAGTAAAGTATTTTGCAGCTGATCTAAAACGAAATTTCACCTGTATTGCCAAAAATGCTTGATACTGGATAGGTACATGTATACTGGTAGCTCCTAATATCGTGGTACGTAGCTACGTAGAAACGGTGACGTCACAATTAAAAATTTTGTTGAAATGAACGTGAATGCCACGATATTATGGAACCCACGATATTAGGAGAACCTACTCTACATGAAGCAACAACATTATTCTGATACAAAATGAAAACATAACAAATATCTCAGATTTGTTTTTGTGTATTTCAAAATCTCATTTAAACTTTACAAAACTTTATAGAAAAAGAACAAACAAAATATTGATTATTAAATTACTTTCTATTTTTCAGGTGATGATCAGCCCTTGTCACTGATAGCAAAATACGGAACATACTGGAAATTTAATTTCTTCATATGGCAATTTCGACACCTTATGTGTCATCACTGCAGGTAAAATATAATCATTTTGAAATCAATTAACTCAGAGATGTTCAAACTGATAGAGAGAGAGAGAGTGAGTACAAATATATTTTAAATGGAAAGCCAAAATAAGCTAAGCACAAAGCTTTGCATGAGGGAGATACTCCTTAGTCTTCAACAAAATTAAAACAAATTTAGATATTGCTAGTTTCCAAATAGAATCGGCTTTCGGGTCAGCACCGAAGTACTGAATACTGGGCTGGTGAATACCTTCGGGGACTAACAGTCCATCCGCAGTGGTATCGACCAGGGGGGAAAATAGCAAAATACCGAACTTACCTTAAAATAAATTTCTGCATATGGCCATTTCGACAACTTAAGTCTAATCAGTGCAGATGAAATCTAAACATTTGGAAAACCATTCACTAGAAGATGTTAAAAAATGATAGAGTGCAAATAACCAATATGATATAAATGGAAAGCCAAAATCAGCTAAGGACAGAGCTTTGAATGGGGGGAGACACTCCTTTCTTTTCAACAAAATTTACGGAAATTTAGATTTTGCAAGTTTCCAAATAATATCGACTTTCGTGTCAGTACAAGCGTACTGACTACTGGGCTGGTAAATAGACTCGGGGAATAACAGCAAACCAGCAGCGGCAATGACCTAGTGGTAATAAATAGAAAATACCAACTTACTAAAAAATAATTTCTGCATATGGCCATTTCGACAAGTTAAGTCTCATCTGCTCAGATAAAATCTAAACATTTGGAAAACCATTAACTAAAAGATGTTAAAAACTGATAGAGAGCAAGTAACCAATATGATCTAAATGGAAAGCCAAAATCAGCCAAGGACAGAGCTTTGAATGAGGGAGACACTCATTTGTTTTCAACAAAATTTACACAAATTTAGAAATTCAAAAAAATTCAAATAAAATCGACTTTCGGGTCAGCACAGAAGTACTGACTATTGGGTTGGTGTACACCATCGGGGAATAACAGTCCACCAGCTACGGTAACGACCTAGTGGTAATAAATAGCAAAATACCGAACTTACTATAAAATTAATTTCTGTATATGGCCATTTCGACAACTTAAGTCTCATCAGTGCAGATAAAAACCAAACATTTGGAACCATTAAGTAAAAGATGTTAAAAACTGATAGAGAGCAGTAACCAATATAATCTAAATGGAAAGCCAAAATCAGCTAAGGACAGACCTTTGAATGATGGAGACGCTCCTTTCTTTTCAACAAAATTTACGCAACTTTAGATTTTGCAAGTTTCCAAATAATATTGATTTTCGTGTCAGCACAAGCGTACTGACTACTGGGCTGGTTAATAGACTCGGGAAATTACAGCAAACCAGCAGCGGTAACGACCTAGTGGTAATAAATAGCAAAATACCAACTTACTATAAAATTAATTTCTGCATATGACAACTTCGACAACTTAAGTCTCATCAGTGCAGATAAAATCTAAACATTTGAAAAACCAATCACTAAAAAATTGATAGAGATCAAGTAATCAATAACGTAATACCGAAGTTACTGTGACTTTAAATTCTGCATATGCGCATTTTGACAACCAATGTCTCCTCCGTGCAGATAAAATCTTAACGTTTGGAAGCCCATTAACTCAAAGGTGTTTAAAAACATAGAGAAAAAATAACCAATATGATCTAAATGTAAAGGCAAAATCAGCTAAGGACATAGCTGTGCATTAAGGAGATACTCCTTAGTTTTCAACAAAATCTACAAAAGTTTAGATATTGTTAGTTTCAAAATAGAATCGGCTTTCGGGTCAGCACCGAGGTTCTGACTACTGGGCTGGTAAATACCCTCGGGACTTACAGTTCACCAGCAGTGGCATCGACCCAGTGGTAACAAATAACTAAATACCGAAGTTACTGTGAATTTAAATTCTGCATATGTGCATTTCGACAACTAATGTTTCTTCAGAGCTGATAAAATCCAAACGTTTGGAAGACCATAAACTCAAAGATGTTTAAAAACTGACAGAGAACAAATAACCAATATGATCTTATTGTAAAGCCAAAATTAGCTAAGGAAAGAGCTGTGCATGAATGAGATACTCCTTAGTTTTCACCAAAATCTATAAAAAGAATTAAGATATTGTTAGCAATATGATCTAAATGGAAAGCCAAAATTAACTTAGGACAGAATGAACGAGACACTCCTTTGATTTAAACAAAATTTACACAAATTTAGATTTTGCAAGTTTCCAAATAAAATCAACTTTCGGGCCAGCACAGAAGTACTGACTACTAGGCTGGTGAATACCCTCGGGGAATAACAGTCCACCTCTTTCTTAAATAATTTCCGTATTGAATGAGTAACAATGGCATTGACATGAAGTTCAAAACAATTTTACATGATCGTATGTTCTATTATTGCTGATAGATTTTGAAATATCGTTTATTATTTTGTTAAATTTTAAGCAAAGTAATGAGTTATATTTTAAACAAGTTATTCGAGTTATATTTTAAGCAAGTTAGAGGGTTGAAAAACTCTAGTCAGTAGTAATTTGACACTTTGAAGAAGTTTAGTTAAATAACTTAAAACAGTATGTTGTTTTCACACAAAAATGTATGATTTTGAAATATCAAGTGTAAAATATACTTGGACACAATGACTTAACCCCATCAGAGAAAAGAGATCAAGTGTCATTCGCAGAGTATGCATTTCCTTATCATTGATATGAAAATCTGAGAAATAGTATGATTTTCAACAGAACAGCCATTCCCAAAGGGCAAATTCATATCTTTACAGTTAAAACAGCTTATTTTTTGTCTCCACAATATGACAATTCCACTTTATGCAAATACAGTCAAAAGAGAACAAGAAGCCAATATAATACGATACGTATCGATATTTATCGCGATATGCTTGCATCGTATCGATATATCACGATAGAGATATCTGTTGACGATACTCATCCCTAGCACATATTACTCCGAACATAATAAAATGTAAGGACCATTGATACTGAAGCACATCTTGAATCGGTGAGTTGGGTTAATCTTTATTTTAATATAAAATGCTGTCTTAGGTTTCTATTTCCCGAAAGACTACATTCAGTATAATACTGAACATACTGGTCTGAAAGTATTTGGAATTTCGATGGAATAAGACAATATATAAAAATGCTGTTGGGATTGCTATACTTATCCAATAGCTGTAGAGGTTAAGATCAAATATGACCCCTCTAGTAGTCCGATGCAAAGCTTAGGAACTGTGCCTTTACCTTGTGAACCAATGTATTGAATGAATCATCGATGAATCTCATGATCGAATTAGTAGTGGATGATCAAATCATTTAGGCAGATCACTAAATGATCGACCTCTAATGCAACTTCTATGAAGAAAAATTAAATGAACTTCATACTGCATTGTGTGAACGTGATGTTTCCTGGTTTTGGAATTTAGATCAATCCTATTAGGATATAGATCTGTATTTAATTTTTCTTTGAACTTGGCGTTAATAATCTAGGTAAACGAATACAATTTATTTTAAGTTTAAATTTTCGTGCTTCATCAAGCAAAACAAAGATATTTTTTTGTTTAAATGTAAGGTTTTTATATTTGAATATATTGATTATGATGTTAACATTTGTTCAAAGCGTTGTTCAATTAAAAATACGCCTTTCTTTTGAAGATCAGGACACGATTGCATCGAAACATTCTAATAGCACGTCCTTGAAAAGTTAGAACATTGTCAATATTGTAACTAGGATTTCAATCAAGATTTTTTTTTCTAGATTTCCTATGCACTTCTCTCTGATTGAGTATAATTAAAAGCAATTTATTATGGAAAATACGATGCTAGTTCTAATAAAAACATTCCGACAAAACTGCTCATTTTTTTATGAATAATATTTTAATTCATTGTCTATTATTATGTTACCCCAGACTTTGTCGGGGTGACATGTTGTTATTCTACGTTTCTTCTGATTATTATTATGTCACCCCAGACGTAGTCGGGGTGACATGTTGTTATTCTACGTTTCTTCTGATTATTTTTATTATTCTTATTTTTCTTATTCTTCCAATAATTCTTGTCCGAGCGATTATTTTGAAAGGGCTGGACCAAATGATTTCAAACTTGGTACGAAGTTGGATCACCATCTGAAGTTGTATGCTTTCAAATTGGCCGCCAAAATACGTCAAAATTTCAACCTTGTCGGAATTCGAGGTAGAATTCGAGGTAGATTTTCAGGCTACGAATAAGGTGGAATCATCGAATGGGGAGTCTGGGGTGATATCGGCTATTGCTTGCAATTGCAAATCTAGTTATTATTCTTTATAATTTTCTTATTCTTGGAATAATTCTTGTCCGAGCGATTATTTTGAAATGGCTGAACCAATTTATTTCAAATTTTGCACAAAGTTGGATCACCATCCGAAGTTGAATACTGCGCATTTGCAAATACGTCAAAATTTCAACGTTGACGGAATTCTATGAATAGTGATTTCTAGGTAGATTTTGAGGCTGCGAACAAGATGCAATCATCGAATTAGTTCTTTTGGGTGACATCGGCTATTGCTTGCAATTGCAAATTTAGTTATTATTGTGTCTTGTCCTTCTCAGATGACAACATATATTTCCTTTTAAAAGTTAAGGATTGTCGTTTCCTCTTCCGGGTTTGACCTTACTACCGGATTTGAAATGTTCAGTACGGCCGGTATCTTACTAAGTCTCTAAATGCATCTAATATTGTCCATGGTTTTAATTTTGGTCCGTGCTGTTCATTTTTTGTTGCTTTTTTCTTCTACGTTGTACTTATGTGATATCTGTATATCTTTGTGTTTCCGATGTTGTCAGTGATTTTGATTACCCTTTCATTTACAGAAATTAAGTTTTATTGTCTCTAATAACTCTGTGCATAGTGATTTTATATCTTAGTTGATAATTTTATTTGTTCAAATTAAGCAAACGGGATTAGACACAAGTGATTTTTCAGTTAGACAGTCTTCTCCTGAATTCTATTATTTCCTTCAAAAACATGGGTAAATACACAGATATTTTTTTTAACTAATATTTGATTTTAGTACCGATCCTAAATCCAAAATGACCGCCACTTCAGAGTTAATTTTAACATTGAACTCTTTTGGAAACTGTTATTAATTGTTAATTCTTGAAACGGTTTCATATTTCAAGTTGATATTAACTAAGAATAGTAACTTAATGAACATCTTCAAAGTTTTATATGTTTGTACCAATCAGCGGACACCAGGGAACATAGTTTAACGTAGGACTTTTGGAAAATTTTGTAAATTGTTAATTCTTGACAAACGTCAAGATGATATTAACTAGGTATGATATTGTATTCATCGTTGTTTTTTAACATGCATGTAGAAACATAGCAGCAGTACTAAAAAAATAAGTAACTTAGATTAATATTGAACTGAAATGTAGGTCCCCGTAACATCGGAGGCGCCATGCATTTACCAGATAAGACATACTTGTTGGAAATATATTAAAATTCTTTGCATTACATTTGATGAGAAATTAAATTATGATGTAAACACATTTCACAAAATCTATAGAGTAACTTATTCCAGGAATTTGACATGGTAAGTTAACAAGTCGCATTCTTTGATATAAAATTTCTTATTCAAATAGTAACAAACTAAATGTTATAAATAACGCAATAGTCAGCGAAATCATTACATTTGATGAACAAACTATTATCATCATTTAACATATAAATATGACAGAGAAAACCTTGAAATTCTGCTCAATTATTATAAAGGTTCAATTGTGTCAGAAATAAAGGTGACAACAAAAGTCAGAAGCAAGAAGTCAGAAAATTCATAGGACATATTTATCCTAAAATGCTCCATATGGTTCATTTCTGGTAAAGGAGACATCCAACGCATCACACTTAGAATTTGTAGGTCTAAAAAGTCAACACGGTTCGGTTAAGTGTCGTGAAGTATGCTGGAATACCTTCCTTCTGATGTTTACCACCGCTAAGGAGTGTGGCAAGAGACTTTCATCACGATACCGCCCAAAACATGTAGTTAAATTTGCTGGCACGTGCGCCAAATTAGTGTTCCTTGAGTAGTAGATAGCTGCCCACATCATTACACTACATCCTCCAAAAGTGTCTACTTCAACAACGCAGTCATAAGGAAAACGTTCATTTCAGCATCTGTATACCCTAGTGCGACAATTTCTCTTTTCAAGGTAGAATCCTAACTCGTCGCTAAACTACTCTCTTTTCTAGTTCTGCATGTTCCATATTACACCATCTGACTCTGGTAGTGTTGACTTCTCAAAATGGTGGCGAAGAACGTTCTTCTGACGAGTAATCCATGTCGGAGTCGTTTCATACCCTCTGTGTCGAAATTCTGCATAAGCAAGGAATACCATTAGATGTTACTGTAGCGGCAACTGTTCTTTTCGGCAATTTGAGCAACCGGATATATCGATCCTAGACGAATTGTGACAAGTTGTCTACAAGAGCGAGGCCGTTCCTCAGCAGAAACTTGCTGTTGGTATCGTATCCAGAGTCTGTAAAGGTTGTTTCAATGGATGTTTTAATGAAAGAACAGCATTCTGGCATTCGCCAGTCTGGAGTTCTTCGAAAGCGATTTTCCGAGAAACACATTTTTTATACCAAGGCAAATAACCCATGGTTTGCACATAAAAATTGTGCAATTTTAACATTTGGAAAATTTTGAATTTTTTTTATTATTGTTTAAACTTAAAGTCGATCTTGACTCATAGTGGTAAAATGAAGGTCATTAAAGACATGTACGATTTTAATATGTTTGATACTGATCACAAATCCAAAATGGCCACTACTAAAAATTTTATTTTAACCCTTGACTCTTTGGGAAAATTGTGTAAATTAGCGAATCTTTATGCCGCTTTATACATCAAGTTGATATTAACTAGGCGATTGTACCATGATGACAACCAACAATGGTAAAACTAGCGTGGCGTTCACCTAAGGATCTTGCATTGTCCCTAATGAAAAATAAATTTTAGAAATGGCCATTTGTAGAAACTTTATTTACAGTTATCATAATATTTAGTTATTTGAATTTTCTAAAGGTCTTACTGCAAACTTATATTTTCAATTTGATAGACACGCATTTTATACGCTATTAATACAAGTCACACACAAATTAAACAACAAGATTGCTACCCGTAGCTATGTGTCCTCCGCCGCTGCAGTAAAGTCGATAAAGTCGCATAACTCATGTAAAATTTTGCGAATCAAAATGGCATCAGGATAGGATAAACTACATTAGGTGGCAAACGGCCAAGCAAAATTTCAGCAAAATCCGTTGATTGGATTTTGAGGAGTTGCGCCCATAAATTGTTCGTAAGCTGTAGCATGCATTAAGTCGATAAAGTACCGTAACTTCTGTAAAATTTGTCAAATCAAATGGCGGCATTATATGATCCACTACAGTTGGTGACAAACAATCACACAAAATTTCAGCAAAATATGTTCAGTGGTGTAACAGGAGTTGCACCCACAATAAACGTGACACACGGACGCACACCATTCACTACAAAACACTTAAAGTATGAAACGGGCACTTTTTGTACTGAAAAGTACTCGACCAGCCTCAGCTTGTATGAAAATTACTAACTTAGTCTCGACCAAAGTCTGATTCAGTCTGAAGTTTACTGAACTAGTCTAGACTAGACTGGGCCTGTACTGAAAAATTCTTGACCTGTCTCGACCAGTCTCATAAAGTACTGAAAGAGTCTCGACCTGTCTCGACCAGTCTAAAGTTGTAATGAAATAGTCTTGATCATGGAAATCTCTTTAACATGCTTTGAACCAGTAAATTAATTTTGTGTTTCAAAATTAAATTCTTAAATCAGCCCTTCATGCATTGACTACAAAATGTTTTTCAAATGCTTCCATTACTGTTATACATAAAGTATCAAAAATTCTTAATTTACAACAGCTAGCATTACCATATGAGGAACATAAAAATAATATATTGTATAGCAACAGTTTTATACTACATTAATTAGTACAAAAACATTTACAGGAAACGTACAAATAAAGAAAGAAGAAAATAAAAAGAAAGAAAAATTTACTGTCATATGACACTTATTAGAGATCAGGGGGATATAATTTTATCTTGTTCAAAATTTTTGTTTTACTGCATTTTGTCATGTGTGTACCACTAATCAAGTTATGAAACATGTGGTTGCCAAAAATTGCTATTTAAGGTACTTGTAATATTCACAGATGTAATATAACAGGTACATGTAATATACACACAAATTTTACCCGAGGCCATGTCATTCACCTGTGCCATATTTGTTAATTGAAGGTGTAACTGATGATGGTAATCAACTTAGTTTGTAATTTGTAATAATAAACAATTTATAGAATATAAGAAATAAATGTTTGAAATAAAATATTTTCTACCCATATAGTCAAATTTGTGCATTTTATTTTTTCATACTTTTTTTTCTAATTTATTCAAATTAATAAATATATACAGAGATTTAGGTTTGACTTATACAAGAGAATATATTTGATATTAATTTCTGAGAAAAAATTATTTATTTTTATTTCAGTAGCAAATTTCTAGATTCAAAGAGCCTAGGTGACCAAGTGGTTAAGGTAGTTCTACTACCTATACAACCACTGTAGTCTATCACCACTGCGGTGTGAGTTCGCGCCCCACTTTGTACATTCCAAAAAAGGGTGCACTCGACTTACAATTGTAAGTGATAAGATATGTCAGTTACCTGCCCAAGGTCGGTGGTTCGCTGCGAGCAATCCGGCGTCCTCCACCACTAAAACTGACCGTCATGAGATAGCTGAAATACACCTGAAAGTGACGTTAAACCCAATATCAATCAATCAATCAATCAATCAATCTAGATGCATAAATTAAGGATTTCTGTTATTTAAAATATAGACCTTAAATCTTGTAATAAGTATGTTTTAACATGTCTGAAGGTTCAGTTTATTCAGCAAAATTAATTAAGACACTGTAAAGTTTCTTATTTTTTTAATTGTCATGTGATTTAGAATGCTGAACACCTGTTATATTTTTTCTGCTTTTTTAACACATGTCAAGACTCATTCAGTACTAATTCAACCTGGTCAACACAGGTTCAAACTTGTCGAGATTCTTTCAGTATTAAATCAGACTGGTCGAGACAGGTCGAGACTCTTTCAGAATTTTATCAGAATGGTCAACACAGGTCGAGAATTGTTCAGTACAGGTTCAGACTGGTCGAGACAGGTGGAGAATGGTACAGTACTAGATCAGACTGGTCGAGACAGGTCGAGAATTTTTCAGTACAGGTCCAGGCTAGTCGAGACAGGTCGAGACTGGTTCAGTAAATCTCAGATTGAATCAATTTTGGTCGAGACTACTTTTAGTATTTTAATTTTGAGACAAGTTGAGACTGGTCAAGTACTTTTCCGTACTTTTCAGTACAAAGAAATGCAAGTTTCAGACTTTTAGTGTTTTGTAGTGATTACTATGTCCCTCCGTCGCGTTGCAGCGGGGACAATAAATTTCGATGATCTAGTACATATGGAGTCTGATAATCCTGGAAAATTTGAAGGAAATCTAAGTAGTTGTTTTTGAGGAGTGGCGTCCACAAGATCTGTCATCGTATTACATTGCTAAAATTTGTACAGTCCCATAACTCCCACAAAATTTGACTAATCAAAATGGGGATGCGATATGATCTAGTACTAATGGTGACTAACAATCCTATAAACATTGAATGAATTCTGACCAGCGGTTTGTGAGGAGTTGCGTCCACAAGATTCGCCATTGTATAACAATGTGGAAATAAAGTCCCTCAACTACCACAAAATTTGACGAATCAAAATAGCGATGCAATATAATCTAGTACTACTGGTGACTAACAATCCTGTAAAATTTGGATGAATTCTGACCAGCGGTTCCTGAGGAGTTGCGCCCACAAAAAACGTGACACATGGACACACAGAAGCACGGACGCAGGCGATTCCTATGTCCCTTCGTCGCGTTGTGGCGGGGGACAACAAATGCATTTTTATTACAACATGCGAAATTCGTCAGTTTCGTAGCATGCAAGATCAGAAGGACACAAGTTTATAAAAAGATCAAGTTTAGCAATCATTTAGGAGCAGAATTACAAGTCAGAAATCTTTATCCATCACAAACAAATCTTTCAAAAGGCAAACAATGAGTTTATAAGTATACACACCAGGAACAAATTAGAATGTAGTGTTTTAAGCAAAGTGAATTATCCTTATATTTATAATAGAAGTCTTTAGACTAACAGGCCTCTTTTAACTTGATTGATTCTCCACCAATACAAACCAAAGGCTTACACTGCGTTTGTTCATTCATGCAAAACAGTCCATCGAGTGAAGCACCAAAAATGAATAGTTAGAACGTATAAAAGTCCACCAGGAAACACTTGGAGAATAACATAATTATGAACATTGCCAGAAGTACCGAATCCAAGTTTAATACAAAACGAATGACATAAGATTTTTGATTGTAAATATCAGCCTTTCATATTTACTCTTATTGATATTCATTTTCTTTTGTAACATTAACTATCAAAAACACATGCCAAAAACTTCCTTATTTTCGTGTTTCTTTTTAGTATCTTATTCTATTGAGACAGACATGCATTTGAAGAAGATGGTTATTCATGCATCCCACTGTGCTTCCATATAAAACAACAAAGTAGCAACATGGTGCAGCCTTCTTCTAAACAAAAAATAAACCATATACTTTACTAACAAGACGTTACGTTTTTATGAAATTTGGACCTAGTAAGAGTATGTGAATCATTTAATATTAACCGCTGAATGAGTTTTGGTTTACAATGGATTTGATCAATGTACGTAAAGTAAATTTCTCGTGTAGATATCGCGTTTTCTACGAATGTAGGAGATTCAGTTTAGATATGGTACAAAGTTTAAAGGTCCTTTACATTGAAAAAACAACCCTTCATCCCATTCCTTATTTATATAATAGTTACTTATATGGAGAGAATTGTGACAACATATAGACTACCCGAGGGATACCGATATAGACTGACACCTGGATAATGCCTGAGCCGAAGGCGAGGTTATTACCCAGGTGTCAGTCCATATTGCTATCCAAAGGGCAGTCTATATCGTGATAATTCTCTCTATACTAGTAATTATTGTTTATTTTATTGAAGAACATTTACATTTTATTTTTCATCAGTTAAAACCATGTCCTGTTTAAAGTCACTCACATAGAATATTTTAGATTTTTTTTTACCTATCTTTCTTTTTACAATGAAGAAGTCAAACAACCCATCTTTAAATTAAACAAAATCATCTGTACTTGTACTCTATAGAACAGTCATCTAAAATTTTTGCGGATCTGTTATTTCTATATTATATCACATTTTATTGTGTTAACTTTAATTTATCAAAAAACAACAGATGCATAAAAATTAGCAAATATTAAAAGATACAGTTTTGGAAATTTCAATTTTATTATAGTCACATTAAACACTTCAATTAGTATGTTTGTTGATAAAAAACGCATGTATTGTGAATACAATTCATAAAGCACGGTTAAAGCTACCGGTCAATATCGTGATATTAACTGATAGAATAAATACCATAGATTAATGAATACCACCTGATCACCTCTGCACTAATCAGAAAAGATTATTTAAATCTGATATAAAATAATGTATTATATTGCATTTTGTATTCTGAAATAACTTGCGATATAAGATGGACTTCTTCATCACGTCTGTCGGGCACACAATTTGAGAGTGCATAAATGAACATTACATCAATGCACGTAACCTTTCTAATAAGGATAAGAGTAGTGGACGAGTAAGTATTCATGGTTTTATTGGAGTACTTTCTTGGTACTCAAAAACCGGTTTAGCTATACCCCTACCTTTTGCTAATGCCGGTACCAAGTCTTGCTGCCCGGAGGTCCTATCGTTGTTATCGTTTGTCTTTTAACTTTTATGTGTTACATGTTTTCTTGTGCAGTTCGTTGGTAGATTGTGGCATGTGACTGTGTTTTGAAGGTATCTCCTGTTATCCCTTTCAACTCACTTGACCCAAAGAGTCAGTGTGAGCTATTGCCATCACTTGACGTTCGCCGTCCGTCCGTCGATTAAACTTTTCATATGTTTATCCTCTTCTCTGAAACCACTGAAACAAATTTAAACAAACTTTAGAGGAATGGTGAATAGGTGGTCTTTTACAAAGATTGCTCATTTCGTTCCGATCAAATAAAACACATGGCCACCAGCGCCGAGCAAAGGTTTAACATTGGACCCTATGGGATATGATGAAAAATTCACATCATCATCTTCTATTCCAAACCTGCTGAAGCAAATTCAATCAAACTTTACAGGAATGATGCCCTTAAGGTCCTCATGTAATATTGCTCACTTCGTTCTGATCCGATAAAAACTTGGTCGCCAGCCCTGAACATAGTTTAACATTGAATCATGTGGGAAAATCTCATTTTCATCTTCTTTTCTGAAACTGCTGAATCAAATTCAACAAAACTTTACAGGAATGATGTATGGTAGGTACTTTACAAAGATTGCTCACTTCGTTCTGGTTCGATAAAAACATAGACGCCAGCGCCAAACTTAGGTTTAACATTTGACCCTATGGAAAACTTCACATGCTCATCTTCTCCTCTGAAACCGCTGAAGCAAATTCAATCAAACTTTACAAGAATGATTAGTGGAAGATCCTTAACAAAGATGGTTCATTACATTTTGATCCGATTAAAACATGGCCACCAGCAGGGAACATAGTTTAACAAAGTTTAACATTGGACCCTATATGGAGATCACATTTTCATCTTCTCTGAAACCGCTGAAGCAATTTAAAATTCAACCAAAGTTTACAGGAATGATGTATTTAAGATCCTTTTCAAAGATTTCTTATTTGTTCTGACCAGATAAAAACATGGCCACCAGCGCCGAACTTAGCTTTAATATTGGACCCTTAAGGAAAATTCACATTTTCATCCTCTTCTCTGAATCTGCTGGAGCAAATTCAATTTAACTTTACAGGAATGGTGTACTAAATGTCCTTTACAAAAAATGCACATTTCGTTTCGATCCGATAAAAAACATGGCTGCCAGCACGGAAAAGAATTTAACATCGAACTTTTTGGGAAAATCACATTTTCATCTATTCCTCTGAAATCGGTGAAGCAAATCCAACCACACTTTACAGGAATGATGAATGGCAGATTCTTTTACAACGATTGCTCATTTCTTTTTGATTTGACAAAAAAAACATGGCCGCCAGCAAGGAACATATGTTTGACATTGGACCCTATGGGAAAAATCACCTTTTCATCGTCTCCTCTGACACCGCAAAAGCAATACAGGAATTATGTATAAAAGGTCCTTTACAAAGATTCCTCATTTCTTTCAGATTGGACTACAAAGACTGCAAAGATGAAACCGTGACCTCACATGCTCGTCATGGTAGTCCTTTTTTCAGCACCAGTAACTTGACGAGTCTGTATTGTAACAAATAAGTCTGTATTTCACATTTCTTCAAATTAGGATTGTCCTTAACGGCAGTGTTTTGTCATAAAAGTTATTGGTATTGTCCATCGTTCCTTGAACAGTCGTATGCTGAAGACGATATCCAAATTAAGGGTCAATAACTCATCATTATATTGACAACGTAAGATGAAACAATGGCAGTAGAATACCGAAGGAACAAGGGAAGCGAAGACCACAAAACTCGAAATCCATAGACATTGCAAAAACGGCAACAGAGAAAAACAAAGACAAAATAAGGACGTGAGACAGCTATAATGCACGGAAATAAAAAGACGACATTAAAAACTAAGGCATTCATAGTGTGAACTCCCATGTCATCAGGTGCTCCGGAAGAGTAAGCATGTCCTTCTCCACTAGCGACACCCGTCACACGATCGGTGAGGTCTATATTGTTTTGAAAATTCTTATTTGAGGCTGATTGGAAATGCCATTTTCTATCCCATAGAGAGGGGCAACAAAAATCTATGGTACGTGTTACTTCTCTAACCCTAAAACAGTACCAAGGTAAAAATTGAAAAGCTGGTGCTAGTCTCTTGGAATTCAAAATGAAAATGCTATGTTGAAGGATGAAAACATTTTGAACGTACACAACATCATTTGAATTTACGGTAAACTTTGGTTTTTTGTTATATGTGTCAACACAATACACCATGGTTATAAATCTTCAATGAAAGTCAGTTTTGCTGATGTTAAATTCAACAGTATTAAATACACGATAAAACAGATTTTTGGTACATAATGAAAAATTTTCATTCATATAGATTAATTAATTTTCATGGCAACGGACCTAATCTTGTGGTAGGTGTCACAGAAATTTGGCTTAAGAATTTGAGGAATTATAACAAAAATATGCCTTTCGGGTACTCTACAACCGTGGATCAGTCGCTCATTTTGATGAGTGAATTACTTCAAGTGATTAAAACACCAAAATTGTAAAAGGTAGTCATTCAAACATCTTATGGCTATACCGTAGCGATTAATTTTTTTCTAAACATTGACGATTCAAAAAAATAAAACATTCATTGCAGATTAATTGAATCTCTTAATATTAGGTACTTGTCGAGCAATCATTTTGAGTTTAATTAAAAATGATATGATATGGCGTAAATACACATTAGACAAAGTCTCTACAAATGCAAGCTTAAACCAATTAAAATTTAGTTTGGACAACTGAAGGACTTTTGTGTTAAAATTTTAGCAAAATTGTAAAAGCAGTTTCAGATGAGAAAATCTTCGATTGCTTTCATCCTATGTAAAACTTCTTTCCCCAATGGCGGCCATCTTTGATGAGGTAGGAACATTAAAATCGAAAACTTTGAAGGGGTCCAACAAAGGACTTTTACGTTAATATTGAATCAAAATAGTTCTAACAGTTTCAGAAAGATTTTGAACGCATTTCCCTATGCTATGTTAAAAAGGTAGAAAAAAACTTTGAAGGCACCAACAAACAACGATTATGTTTTAGTTAAATCAAAATTGTTTAAGCTGTTTTAGACGCAAATGTATTTCCCATAGGGTCCTATGTTTATCTATGTGCCGGAAACATTTAGAAATTTTAGTCTTTGATAAGCTCAAAACTTTCCCGATCGAAACAAAACTTTTGTCTCAAATAGCTTTTGAAATAATAGAAAAATGTATAAAATCGTGAAAATTCAACCAGAAGGAGCAACAACACTTTTAATGGGACGCCAGACTTCCTCAAAATTGCAAGACATGTAGATCTTAATATGCTGACTGTTTTGTAATTCAAACTTTACCTCTACCTTCTATCATTTAATTTCGGTATTAAGTTATTTGTTACCACTTGGTCGATGCCCCTGCTGGTGGACTGTTAGTCCCCGAGGGTATTCACCAGCCCAGTAGTCAGTACTTCGGTGCTGACCCGAAAGTCGATTCTATTTGGAACCTTGAAATATCTAAATTTTTGTAAATTCTGTTGAAAACTAAGGAGTATCTCCCTCGTGCTAAGCTGTCCTTGGCTGATTTTGGCTTAACATTTAGATCATATTGGGTATTTGTTCTCTATCAGTTTTTGAACATCTTTGGGTGTATGGTCTTGAAACGTTTAGATTTTATCTGCACTGACGAGACATAAGTTGTCGAAATGCGCATATGCAGAAAAAAAAATTCACAGTAATTTCGGTATTAAGTTATTTGTTACCACTGGGTCGATTCCTCTGCTGGTGGACTGTTAGTCCCCGAGGGTATTCACCAGCCCAGTAGTCAGTACTTTGGTGCTGACCTGAAAGCGGATTCTATTTGGAACCTTGAAATATCTAAATTTTTGTAAATTCTGTTGAAAACTAAGGAGTTTCTTCCTCGTGCAAAACTCTGTCCTTAGCTGATTTTGGCTTAACATTTAGATCATACTGGTTAATTGTTCTCTATCAGGTTTTGAACATCTTTGGGTTTATGGTCTTCCAAACGTTTAGATTTTATCTGCACTGAAGAGACATAAGTTGTGGAAATGCGCATATGCAGAAAATAAATTCACAGTTATTTCGGTATTAAGTTATTTCACATAGCAATACATTTTAAATGACTGTTTTACATCCATATTTATATTAACATTCCACAATGTAACTGAAATATTGCTGAAGTTGGCTTTAAACAACACTCATTCTATCTATCATTTTCAACAGATGAGACAAAAAGTCACAAAATGAGAAAATTATGAGGAAATGAGGAAATTAGACTGATAATCCAACATTCTCCCAAATTGCAGGGTAGCTATAGGTAGATATTATCATACTTATCAATTTTATCTCCTCATTTTTGATATATGTAATGAATTTTGAGTTATTGACTAAAACAGCTATAAACCCTCATGTTATTTTTGTATTAACAATGGCCATGTTTTTGGGTCTACAGGCTTTAAAATCACAAACCTAAAGGTACACACCCTGGTCATGATTTCAGCAAAGTTTGCATAGTACTGGCCCAGTGAATGAACAGACAGACGACGGACATCGAGTGATTTCAAAAGCTCATGAGGTCTTTTCCCAGGTTAGGTAATTAAATGCAAAAATGGGTAAAAAATTGCGTAAATTTACCTATAAGAAAAAATTGGAATATTAAACTTGGTAAGCAGACATACCATAGATGTTGCCTTTTAACTTGTACCGAATGTTTCTTGTGATCTAATCGATGTAACGTGATATAAATCTTCAAGTTATTTAGTATTGATCCTAATGTGCATTTCTAATCTTTTATACCCTCCCTTTAACATGCAACAAAATACGCCCATTATTTAATACCATCATGTTCATGAAATACTTTATGACGTAAAATATTGTTTTGCACCTATATAAACAACGAACAATTTTGGCAAACAATACACTCTCTAAAGCAGTAATGGAGCCTACAGTATCATTTGAAGATAGCTTAGTTCAATTTTCGTCATCATTCTATGGCGTTTTAGACAATACACAAAGCATATGTGTTTCACCTTACAGCGTTACAGCGGCTTTCATGTTAGTTATGATTGGTGCTGGAGGTAATTCAAGAAAACAAATATCGTCTGCTTTGTTCAAGGACAGCACACTTTCCGAGACGGAACAACTAGAGCGGTACTGGTTACTGAATAAAAATCTAATTGATCTGGCTGGGGAGGACATTACACTGGCTACTGCTAATCGACTGTTTGTAAATAGTGGATATCACCTCAAGACCTGTGTAATAAACAAAGCACAGACGTACTTTGAAGCAGAAATTATAAACATGGATTTCACACAATCAACGGCAGTGAATGAAATCAACAACTGGGTTTCCGAAGAAACAAGACATAAAATAACTGATTTAGTGAAACCTGGATGGCTGAATATTAATACTATACTGGTACTTGTAAATGCAATTTATTTCAGAGGAACATGGGAAACCGAATTTCACCCTGACAATACAGTGAAAGAGCTTTTTTACCGAAGCGATAACAGTCCTCCTATTGAGGTAGATATGATGAAGATGAATAAAAAAGTTTTCTCTATAACGACGGAAAGATTTTCTGCGATATCATTGCCTTATAAGGGGGGGGGGGAAATTTGCTATGGATTTTATTCTGCCTCACAAAATAGACGGTTTGACGGACCTTGAATCTTACATTACAGAAAACCCGATATTCTTGAAAACGCTACCATTCTCTTTAAAAGAGGAACAGTTGAACATTTTTATTCCTAAATTTGTTATTGCATCAGAAATTCATTTGACTGATGAGCTACCAAAACTCGGAGTCACAGATATATTTTTACAAGCAATGGCAAACTTTTCACGACTTGTAGAAGGTTCGACAGCCGGCATTTATGTAAGTAAAGCAGTACACAAAGTCTATATAGAAGTTGATGAAAAAGGCACAGAAGGAACGGCTGCAACAGCTGTTGTGTTGTCGAAAGACGAGGAAGGGTTCAATGCTAACCATCCATTTCTTTTCTACATAAGGAACGTTGAGACTGGAGTTGTATTGTTTATTGGACGTTATAAACCTACATAGAAAGACGAAATTGAAACATTGAAGTTATTAACTGGTCGTCATGAACAGATTTATCTATATTTCAATCGATAGAAAGTTATTCCATTCAATTTGTTCTGTTCAATTACAATAAATAATATCTTCTATTTCACTTTTTATCATTTTAGTGTGAACAAATTAAAAGATATGATATAAATATACAGAGCAATAAATTCATACAAAAATGGTACATGTAAGTTCAGCATTGGAACAACACGCGGGTACAACACTTGGAGCAGATCATTAACCATTCCGCAGCACCTGATGTTACCTCCAACATTTTAGAGGGATAACACTGGTAGTGCTTTAGTTTTGTAGCGTTGTTGTATGTTTTTGTTAATTTGTTTTATCTTTTAAGGTGGACTTAATCGATCGTTTAGCCTTCCAGAGCAACTGATATGACACATCCATTTTTAAGGGGTTAACACTGATAGTGCTTTAGTTTTGTAGTGTTCTTGTATGTTTTTTGTTTATTTGTTCTATCTTGTAAAGTTGTATTATTTTGTGTTTAAATGCCGTGTTTTTTGTTTTCATTTTTTTGTACTAAAGATTTTCTCCTTTCTCACAATTTTTGCTTCAGTATTCGTTTGCCGATGTATTTTGGGCTATTTATATCTTGGGGTCACAATTAGCACTCAGCACTAATAACGTTAGTTTGAGACCTAGTAACAACCTGAGCGGAATTTTGATATATGCGTGTTGAGGAATGCAAGTTTACCGAATTTTAAACAGCATTAAATGGGTTGATATGTGACAATGAATCAAGCAAAGAGCTGGATATTAACCTTTACATTGTTGGCAGGAGTCTCATTTGTTTTATTTAATTGGACAGAAAAAAGCTTTGCAAACCGAATGCAAAATGATCTCAAAAACCAAAAGAATAATTTCAAAAATGACAAGTTTCAAATCGGATGGATCCCCAGAATTAGCTACAACAGACCCCCAAAACTGACAAAAAACCGATTTCAAACGAACCTGCAGTCAAAAGTGTACTTTGTCATAGAACTTTGCCTGGTTTCTTTAAATCTTGTATTAAATTTTCACGCACTGAGTTGCCATACTCGAATAAATATGACAATTCTCTGGGTTCTTTTTTGCTCCGTCCGAATTTATGTAAATATTTGACAGAAGTTGTGGATATGGCCATATGAAGAAGCTAAATTCAAGTGAACTTTGGTATTTGGAGATTTCAACGTACTGCAACGTTCAGATTTAATGTAAATCTTGTTCAAAACCACAACGTCCCAACTTCATTCAATCCTTAGTCTTGTTATTCTCGTACAATACTTAAATCCCCCGAATTCATGTAATTCTTGTACAATACTTAACAGTTCAGAATTCATGTTAATGGTTTACAATATTCCATTGCCTGGAATTCATGTTAATCTTGTGCACTACTTCAATGGCCAGAGTTCATGTAAATTTTGTTTAATACTAAACTTCTCTGATTCATGTAATTCTTGTACAATATAAAAATTCGCCGATTTCCTGTGCATCTGTACATGATAACCATACTCTCTATTCAAATACAACTTGTTCAACACAACTTTGAATTAAACATCATAGGTTTGGGTTCCAATAAACCGGTTTAGTCCAACTATCTCCAGTTCCTATCGTTATTTATGTTTGTTTCTTGTTTTCATTATTGTTTTTCTAGTGCAGTTCGCTTGTAAACTGTGGCACGTGACTGTAGTTCCCGGCCATTGTAGGCGTTTACTGTTATCCTAGTTTTTGTAATCAGTAGATAATTTGAAGCAATATCTTAAAGATACAAAACCGGATTGAGAACCAAGTATCAACCAAAACCTCACTTGTTTTTGAATTAATATTAAAATGCAGGCTTGGATTTATGCAATTAAGATCTTCGAACGGATTTTCCCATAGGGTCCAATGTTAAAACTATGTTTCCCGCTGGCGGACATCTTTGATATCGCGCTTACCTGAAAAACACATTGATTATATGGGACTACCCAAGGACTATTGTGGCTAAGTTTGGTTCCAATTGGCCCAGTAGTTTCACAGGAGAAGATCTTTGAATGCGTTTTCCAATAAGGTCCAATGTTAAAATTATGTTCCCCACTGCCGGCCATGTTTTATATAGGGCGAACCTGAAAAACACCTTTTTGCAGAGGACCACCCAAAGACTATTATGGCCGTAGTTTCAGAGAAGAAGATCTTTGAATATGTGTTCCCAAAGGATATATATATATTATTTAAATAGACCCCAAACAATTAGTTGGTTCTTCGAAAATATTCATATAGTGTACATTTCATAATCCTAAAACTAAATCAATAATATATATCCCTAGAATAAAAAGAACAAATAATCCATATCCCAAAAAGAAAAATGGCAAATAATCCGTATCCTTAGAACCCCAACACAATGTTCATAAAGGTCCATAAAATTTGTGAGCATTAGAATATTACCTTAATCAATAAATTGATATGACGTGTCAGTATCTCAAATGCTCATAAAGGTCCATAAAATTTGTGAGCACTAAAATATTACCTTAATCAATAAAATGATATGAAGTGTCAGTATCTCAAATGAAAGTGGACATTTTCAGCTAGATTCACGTCTCCCCGGATTTGACTACCGACTTTGACATTTTCCTGGATCGACTCACTCACAGTGTGACGTGTGCTGTTAACAGAGCAGGACATGCGCCTGATGTCACTCTCAGTTTCACTGGAGTTCACACTGTGAGTGCCTTTGTTTTGAATGTTGTGATTTCTATTTATGTGCTTTTTGTCTGTCTAACGTCATTGTTTTGTGTCTGGCGCCATTGTTTTCTGTGTTCTCGTTTTGGCCATGTCTTTGTTCCTTCGGTATTCTACTGCCGTTTATTCTAAAATAATTTACTCTTTTTAGTGAATAGTACTTTTGGTTTTATGCATTTTAAATTGTGGATTTCCTATGTTTGGATTCTAGTGCTGCTGGCCATACAGGTCATTAAAATTAATTGTAGTTTGAGTTAACATATGTGTTATGGTCTCATGTTAATTTATTCCATATTATTTAGTAAAATATGAAAATAAGACGTTCCAACAAATTTAAGCAGTGAATATTTTCCGTAATTTGTTTAATTTGATACTTTGCTCTTCTTTAAAATGCAAGACAACGAATACATGTTTTGTAATTCGAAATTACAAAAACCGTTTAATTTGATACTTTGCTCTTCTTTCAATTGCAAGACAACGAATAAATCGAAATCACAAAAACGGGAAAATGTTACCAGAGAGTATACTTAGTCAATCCATATGGTTTAATGAATCTTTAAAAATCAATAATTGTGTTGTGTTTTTAAAAAAAAATGGGTTAATGCAGGAATATTTTTTATAAATGACCTACTGAATGATAATAATGAGTTTATGTCATTTGAAGAATTAAGATTGTCATATGACATGGAAGTAAATTTTCTCCAGTATCATTCAGTCCTTCACATGATTCCTAAAAGATGGAAAGATATGTTAAGTAATGCAGCAAAACAAACTTCAGAATATTTTTTACTAATAAAACACAATGGAAAATCTTGTCAAGCATTTTACAAAACATTTTTGACTTTGTGTTCAGAATCACCAATAAAACAACAAAATAAATGGAGTGATGAACTGAATTATGAAATCGATAATTGGGATTCAATTTATCTAAGACCTTTTTCAATAACAAGAAACAATAAACTTATTAATTTTCAGTATAAGATAACACATCAGACTTGAGTACAAATTCCAAACTTTTAAAATTTGGTCTTGCAGAATCTCATCTATGTAGTTTTTGTATGGAGACAAAGGAGAGCATCCTGCATTTATTTTAGGAATGTTATACTGTTAGAAATTTTTGGCTTGAATTATTTGAATTGCTCAAAAGCAAAAGCGATATTTATATCATATTAAATGCAAAAGATATGATCTTTGGTTCTGAAGAATATGATATTTCTATTAACTTGTTACTGCTTCTGGGAAAATATTACATAAACTCATGTCGTTATAGTAGGTCAATACCTAACTTATGTGGGTTTTTTCAATTAATACAAAATATGTACAAAATTGAAATGTTGTCAGTCGTTTGGTATAAGTCCCCTACAGTTGGACACTCTATAGAGAGGAAATGGAAAGCTCTGAAATTTTTATTTGAATGACACAGTGTGAGTATATGTGTAAGTGAGAATGTGAGCCAGGATAGAGTCAGTAAGTAATAGTTTAAATTATGTTGCTGTGCACATGCAGTCGATGGACAGTGACTTGGTGTCATGTGCACAGCATTTATGTAATAAACTGTAAATGTAAAGTATTACCAGGGGTGAGTGTTGAGCAGGAGGGTTTTTTTTTTTTTTTTTTTTTTGTTTTTTTTTTTTTTGTGTTTTTTTGTTTTTTTTTGTGCATGTGTCATATTACCCTATATTTTTTCTCATTTCCTCTCTACTTCTATATTTTTTTTTTATATCATATCGGTGTCGACTTGTTGAAAGATCCGTAACTATGTCGTGAAAATATATTTACTTGAAGTTAAACATGTTTTTTTCATACACAAACATATTGTTATAAATCTATTAATCAATCATTGTATTGTGTATATAACATTGGTATTTAAAATAAAGAATTACAAAAAAAAAATGTTACCACTTCGCATTTCAACTATGGTTTTTTTTTCTAAAAAAATATTTTGGAACCGATTTTATATGAAAAAAATATTTTTGCTGCCAAAATGAAGAAAAAAAATTTTCTGAAGGTGGCTTTCTGCCCAAAAATATAATGTTAATTTTGAAAAAATATATTTTTTTGATACACGCAAAAAAATAAATAAATGTTTTCCTTCCAGAAAAAAAAACCATAACACCCTCCTTCAGGTTAAATGGTAGGTCCCTAATGAGTTATAATTATATATTTATATAAATATATAATCATCTCAAAACAAAGCAACAACATCAACATTCCCGACGTACTGAATCTTAAAAGATACACACTTCGTGAGAATAATAAAACACGGCAGTAGACTGAAGTGAACAGTGCACACATTTAAAAGTTGACATTTCGAGACCTATCCGGCTCTTTATCAAAACACAATAAAAAAGTAAAAATATTTTGCTCTATAGCTGTAAGAGTCTAACTAATCAGAGTAAGAATTTTGTAAGATTCAATGTACAGACACTGACACAATTCTTTTTTCCCTTTTCATGTTACACTTGTAGTTCTTTTTAATTCTATTTTTCTTATCCCTATAGTCACAACTGCATTGTGGAGTTGGAAAAACAATTCCCCGTGAATGTGGTATTTAAAGCCTTTATTTGGATGTACAGATGACAGTCGCAATGACCGGATCTTCAAAGTTACATTGTCATGAATTGTAGTTTAGGAAAAACATTTTCGGTGCAGTTCCTATTTACTTTGTGGCATGTGGCTATGTTTTTCGGCCATTGTAAGCGTTTCCTGTTATCTTTTTTATTCCATTTTACAGCGTCCATGATGTAGCTGTCGATACTTTGTTTATTTTTTTGTAGTATAGTCTTTGTAAATAGGTTTTGTTTCACTGTATTTTTACTTTTTTATTGTGTTTTGATAAAGAGCCGGATAGGTCTCGAAATATTAACTTTATATATATATATATATATATA
>MJUU01055939.1:0-17404 GCA_002080025.1 Modiolus philippinarum
TCTTCTTTTTGTATTTTTATTTATCTATTTATCTTTAAAGATATTTCAATTTTCTTCAATGTAAAAATATCAGGAGTCCGCTCAAATAAAATGAAATTACAAAATACCGAAATTGTATCAAAATTTCAGTTCTACAACTTGTATATTGTGCCTCTTCAATACATTGAAATTATGGAAGAACTACATCATAAGGGATAAAATAACGTCATATATCATAAAATTAAATTTATATGTATGTATGGCACGCCAAAGCCACAAAAATGAGATAAAATAGCATTATCTCAGGTAATGCTATCTTATCTGAATTTTTGTGGTTTTGGCGCACATTTTCAGACATGTATTATCAGGTTTCCTCATTACCTCCTGATAAGTACTTTTAAATATTTTATACATAGGTCTCTATGCAATATATGTGGTAATGGTGTTTTATCTCAAGATAACATAGCATTATCTGTTAATACAGTTTTTTCTGCAATTTTGTGGTTTTGGCGTGCTAGTAAATGTATTATCTGTTTTCTAATATCAAACAATCAGACGTAATAACTGGGGGAAACTGTATTATCTGATTTATGTAACTGTACTATCTGATTTATGTTGAAAGCAATCAGATGTAGATATGTAAATTTCAATAACTTATTAAATTCAATCTTTTTAGATCAAATTATCTTTTCTGAAAAACTATGTATTAATTTTAGAATTGTAACATAATTTCTATTAATTTCTTTTTCTTATCCATTTGCCATTTGTAACGAATTTTGTAATATTGTGTGTATATATTATATTCTGTATTTTCTCTTTGTCGTTGTAAAATTAGTTTATGTGAATAAAGTCTCGTCAAAATATATTAAGAATTACACTACCACAATACATCATCGTTAAAATTACCTGTTTTGACATTCCCTTACCTGTGATCGTTGCATGAATGTATATTCTTTGAAATATACATGGCGAAATATACATGCAAGTATGACCTCCACGCAGAATTGAATACATGTAATTGTTTTTAATGAATGTTTGCATAAAAACATTACTTAAATGGATCATGGAAAAAAATAAGCAATTGTCAGATTGAATCTGAAGTGTAAATTTGAGATATATAATATATATTCTAATTATTTTTATCTTTATCAAGTGTGAATGTTAACAGTGATAATGAATCTATGGAATTAATAAAATATATATTAAAGAATATATCAAGTGTACACTATTCACATTCTTAAAGCTTTTAGTTGCTAGTAGTCAAGGAATCGTTTTCTTCGTGAATAAAATTGCATGTAACAGATTAAGACGGATGTTCTTCAATGGGCACAATAAATTATAACATACGGATCGGACATCTATCATAAGAAAGTTCATTACCTGCTAACAGATAAACAAGTTCATTACCAGTTATGATAAGCATTTTCATTACCTCCAGGAAAGAATGTTTTATCTCTTTATTGCATAGAGACCTATGTTAATTTTTTTTCCATATTTAATTATCAGGAGTTAATGATATTTTATCTGCGCCAAAACCACAAAAATACAGATAAGATAGCATTACCTGAGATAATGCTATTTTATCTCATTTTTGTGGCTTTGGCGTGCCATATGTATGTTCAAAATTACTTATGATGTAATATTTGATTATCACAGCCGCGTGAAAGAGGTTAATTGATCGATAATTAAAACGTCATGTCACTTTGTGATTATTAAAACGGTATTTTTAAATTATAAAATTATAAAAATTATTTATTATAAATTTAATGCTGTTGATGAGAGATTACTCCTTGAAACACATGTACAGCATAACAAAATTCTACTGTTTACGATGCAATTTTAGTATTTTTGTATTTTATTTATTATGATAAAAATATTTATTAAAAAATTTTATTTAGTATAAATGATAATGTGCATTGTCCATCTAGTCATTCTAAAATTCTTTCTTGAGCATGTTGAGTGGGAATACATTATGAAGTCTTTTGGCTGTTGCACGAATAATTATTAATATTATTGACGTTTAAACGACAGTATATCTTCTCTCAGATTAAGCGCTGATTTGTTTTTTTATCTAATTTGTGACTTCGTCCTGGTTTGTTGAAGACAAAATTGCGATTTTAGCATGAAAATAATGAAAAAAAACTAAATCCCTTTTTAATTTTCAACATTTAACAAAATTGTATTATTTCAATTTTGAATTAATGAGGGTTATGCAGTTATTATTTTCATAAAGTGTGGTTTGTGCCGGGTTACAACTAGATAGTTTGCAGTAGGTTAATGAACTAGGTTAATGGTATTAAGACAAAACAGTTTTTTGACAAATAAAATTTAAATTCTTTTATTTTTTCATATTTAACAAATTTTGATTAGTTTAAACGGATTCTTGGTGGTTTGTACAATTATTCGTTTGAAGAAGTGTAGTTTGTGGTGAAATAAAAATCTAGTAAAATAAATCTAGTTTGTGGTATTATCGTGGTTTGTGGTATTAAGACGAAATCGTTTTTTGTTTATAAATATCGAATTAAATGATTTTTTAATTTTGTTTTTCGATATTTAACACAATTTAATCTTTTTTATAATGAATCTAGGTGGTTTGTGCAGTTTAACATTTGATTAGGAGTGGTTTGTGGTGGTTTGTGGTATAATCGTTCTAGTTTGTGGTATTATCGTGGTTTGTGGTATTAAGACGTACCGCATGTATTTTATATAAAGCAGACTGATTAAATGCATATAACAACAACAACAATTTACGACACTACCCAAAGGAGCAGAATAATTACAATTATAATTTGATACATTTGGTTAAGTTTGATTACATTGATTGGAGATAAAACAAACAAACACAATATTAGTAATAATTATCAATAGTGAGGATCAAGAAAGAGAGACAACAATCTCCGTGTATACTGGGACTAATACAACAGGGATTTGAAACATTTACATTTCTCACAAATTCGGTGTCGCGACAGATTTACCTGTAAATCGTCGTATTTTTCAGCATTTCTCTGTTAAAACATAGGACATTTTCAGTACACTTTTTCTACCGATTTTAATACAAAATACATCATTTTATAGAAAAAAGATTGCTGCAAATCATAGTATAACTTTTGTAAAATAAATTTATTCCAAAGTACACAAATTGCTCTAAAACTTGGATAATTTTGTTTTTTTTTATAAATATACCGCGAAAGTTTACACTTCATAACGTTTTTTTCAGTACACTTTCTATTTTCCCCAAAATATTTAATGCTACAAAATTTACGATTGAAAAGATGAAACTTCGACGCGAATCATGGTATATTTTTCTTTAAATTTAGTTGAAAATTTAGTTGTAAAATACACAGGGAAAAGTTTAGTGTTTGAACTCAAAAATTTATTTCTAAAAATTGCATGAGCGTGGTCACATCAGTCAAAATTTATCAGCACTGTTAAATACCTTTCTTGCATAAATTATATATGACTATAAAGCCAATGCAAAGAGCTTTATACTGATAAAATTTCGTAATGGTAGGATGGAATTTGACAGGTAAACTAACGAGTTAAAGTTAGCCAATTTTCTTGATTTCCATTGTTCTGACGCTCATTAATCACTTTCGAGCACTAAATAAATTATGTATTAATTCAATTAGTTTTTTATTGACATAATTGTCCTCATTGGTTATTAACCAAATAGACTTAGTGTCTAATGTACAGATATTTGGATATTTCGTGGAGAGTTCACTTAAAAAGTTTGACCTTTCCTGATGTGGCGGGTGCTGTTAACAGAGCAGGACATGCTTACCCTTCCGGAGCACCTGATGTCACTCTCAGTTTCACTGGAGTTCACACTGTGAGTGCCTTTGTTTTGAATGTTGTGATTTCTATTTCTGTGCTTTGTGTCTGTCTAACGTCATTGTTTTGTGTCTGGCGCCATTGTTTTCTGTGTTGTCATTGGACTTCGATTTTTGTAGATTTCCCTCCTTTGTTCCTTCGGTATTCTACTGCCGTTGTTTTAGTGATGGACACAGAAGTGAAAAACGAGTCTCGTCTTCTATAGTATTTTTGTTACAAAGTTTAGAAAATCTTTTATCAGCAGGAATATTTTTTGTGTCTTCCCTTTTCTGTTTCTAAGTCATGAACACTTATTCTTAATTTAGTTAGCTCGTTTTTATAATTGCAATTTTTTAACAATAAGTTATTTTCTAAATGTATATTTGTTTAAATAGTCGATTTGTCCTCAATTTGTTTCCATATGTCAATTCTAGTCTGTCATCATTTAATTAATTACACTAAATTTTGTCATAAATAGTTCTGAGCTTTTTTAGAAGAAAGACCTTCAAGGTAGATTTTAGATTCAATAAATAGTTGGGGTTTATGTTTAAGTTAAATACAACTATACCAACAGCCAATACCCTTATTGTGTAGTTTTTAGATTCTTCAAAAGCATTGTGTAGGGGTGAGGTTATATTCTGTCTGTTAAGTCTAGCCCAAAATTTAATCATACTAAGAAAAGGGATACCTTTTTCATCACTGAAGGTTGGATGATCGTTATGGTACTTGTAGTACGTATTTACAAAATTTAATCATATTAGGGAAGACTTCAAGTAAAAGGGGACACCTTCCTAGTTCTGCCATCACTGCAATTTGGTACATGTAGTACGTATTTACAAAATTTAATATGTGATTTTTCAATAATTAAATCTTTACATAGTCTATAAAATAGTTATAATCATTATTTATCAATTTTTACAGGGAAGGTTCCCCATATTTCTGATCCATATAAAAGGATGGGTTTAATTGCGTGATCAAACAAATGTAAGAGAGTTTTTGCATTGAGTTTAATATCACTATTTTTTTAATTTGAAAAATGCTTTTGATGCCTTCTTATATAAATTAGCTTTGCCATCAGTAAAACTTCCAGAGGCACTGATATAAGAACTGAAAACTCTATCAAGCTGGGTAATAGAGACAAAATATATTTTTTACTTTTATAATGTTGGTTGGATAACAGAAATAAGGACTACACAGAACCACATCTTGAGACTTATGCACTTTATGGAGGGGATATGATTTTCAATCATTCTTAAAATGGTGTGCATGTCACTACCCTAGCAGACTTCTGTAATGTATCAATTATCTTATCATGTGTAACAGATATAAATGCTTTGAGGTTGGTGATCTCAATGGTTTTCACGATAATTCATCATTTTCTAAAATGGAGAACTACACTAGGGGACTTCCCACATGTCAACTCTCTTGCTATTGATATAAGAAGGTATAAAAGTATTACCCAACGTGTGTTAAATGTACTAACTCTACAGTTGAAAATGAGAAACATTTCTTTATTCATTGTCCAGCATATGATATCTATAGACAGGAACTGATTCAAAATTTAAAAGAAATAACTTAAAAGAAAATTCTCTACAAAATATAACCTTTATTCCATTTTAAACAGCAGTACGTTTGGTATTATCAATCATCTCATCGTGTTGTTTAAGGGCAGGAATTTCATCTGTTCTAACGATAATATCATACTTTAAATAGCATACTTTAGATGGTAGTTACAGGGCACCATCTAACGGGACTCCTGAGGGGCAGATTAAGCACTCCAGGGGACTTTAATAAATACATCCGATATTTTAATAGTAATAAAAATTGGTGAAAAGCAGTGATCTCACAAAATAAAAGAACACCAGATTGTTTCCAATGATAAAGTTTAAATTACTTTGAGAAGATTCAGTCCTTGAACTCTTGAATGGAAAATCTGCTGTAAAAAAATCTTATGTAGTACCCAACTTCCTTGAAAGTTTAAAAAAAAAACTAGAGAAAGTAAATGCCCTCGCTGCCATCATCCGATGTTTTTCTTGATATGTTTATATTAAAGTTTTGGATAAAATTTAGCTACTCTGTTTGTGTCTGTAAGACACATATGATTCCCCCGCAATTGGATATTAAACATTGACATCATATTTATAAGCATTTAATAAACAAAATTCAAGAAGTTGAATTCACATATCTCACACAGCTTATTGATATAACCAAGGACGTATAATGAGAAGGATATGCAACTCGTACACAATCCATTTGGCATTTTAAAATCTTTGGTGGGACGTTTGATATGCTTCCACTTTGCAGCTAACTACTGAAATATTACTGTATGGATTTTAATACAATGATGTTTTTCTGAAAGCTGAGACATTTTTACATTGCTAGAGTAAATTTCGTTTTATTATAGCAAGCACTTTCTGCAATACACATGATTGAAATTTGTAATCAAGACATTTTTCATTGATTTCTTTGTCACGTCCGGTTTACATCGGTAAAAAATGCACCACAATTTGCACCTAAAGGCTTTAAAAGTAGGTCACAGAATTTCACAAAATTGGTATTTTCATGAAGATTGACATCTACTGCACTGCCAGAACAATTTTTGTGACCATCATTATTATATTTATGTTGTTTTAATGCTTTAAAGATAATGTCCCAAAATTGACAAAATCTCTCACCCCACTATATTTTTCCTATTTATCACGAGATGCTTATCCTTCTCATTATAAGTCCTTGATATAACCAATTAGTTTTCTGAAATTGACCCCCTTTCAAATACACACATTTCAATAAAATTGCAAAATCAACTACACCCCACAAAAACACAAATTGGCCAAAATCTTAGCCATGGCAATATGCACATCTTCAATCCATGCCTAATCACTGTGCAGAGCAAAATAAATGTAGCATTAATATTGTTGGAGGGGTTATCCGGAATAACAGTTCCAGAATACACATTTGGCCAAGTTCAACTACCCCTAAAAATTACAATTTTTGGCGAAATCTAAATAATGACAATATGCACATCTTCAATTCATGCTTAATCACAGTGCAAAGTAAAATAAATAAAGCTTAAATATTGTGGACGGAGTTATCCGAAATAAGAGTTCCAGAACACACACTTTGATAAAATGACAAAGTTCAACTACCTCTCAAAATCACAATTTTTGGTCAAAATCTTATTCATGACAATATGCACATCTTTAATCCAAGCCTAATCACTGTGCAAAGTAAATGAACGTAGCATTAATATTATTGGAAGAGTTATCCGGAATAACAGTTTCAGAATACACATTTTGATAAAATGGCCAAGTTCAACTATCCCTAAAAATTACAATCATAATAAAAGTTATGAAGGTGTTCTTATAGGTGTTACTAGAATAATATAGGTAAATTCATTATGAATTGCAAATAAAATATGTTCATGATCAAAGAAATCTGCCAAAATTTGATGTATTATGTACGACCTATAAAACTTCCATGACACCATAAAAAATGAAAGAGTAGGGGAAGTGTGATATTTCAATTTTTCTCGTTGCTTTGCTGCCGTTCCGGGCTACCGTTGTCCAGATGTATCTATATGTCTCTGCGTTGTCTAACATTCCAAATGTTTTGCCAAAGCTGAAAATGCTTCCAACAATCTATTGCCAAAATGTTGTATCACTTGTCTTATCTCTGACACTAAAGCTCTTTCCACTTAGAATTGATTGCGATAAAATAGTAACAAAAAGTAGGCTACAAAACTTTTGTATTATCACTACAATGCAAGTTTAGCGGGTTTTCAGTCTGTTTACAGTCGCTTATTGTCCCTGTCTAGATCTGGAACTAATATATAAGTCCCAGTCTAGATGAAGGAGAAATTTTAAGGTAAATTAAAGCGATAAAAAATTCAAAGTTCTGTATTTATGCCACACTTAACTAATTTCGTCTATTTCTCAGGCGGACATTTTTAACTTGGGTCACGTCAGTTAATTTACAAAACAGCTGCATGACTCAATCATAAAGGAAAGGATAACATACTGACTATTAAATCTCCGCTATAGACTATGACCACTTAAGGAAAACCATACTACATATCAAAGAAGAACTTTCACAGAAATTCAGTATCGTTAGTATTGTGTCGACACAATCCACACAGCGGCAATATATCAACTGATTGCCCAGTATGTAGAAAACCAATGAGGCTTGTTTAGGGTATATTGGGATATGGGATATTTGCCACTTTTGTTAATGGGATATGGGATATTTGAGACAAAAAGTACTGGGATATGGGATATTTTGACTATGGAAAACGGGATATTTCAATAATTAATGGGATATTTTCAATTTTCAAAGGGATATTTTCGTCCAGACTTACTGGGATACGGGATATTGGGACCCTCCCTAAACAAGCCTCACCAATGAGTTTTTCTCCTCGAATAAGTTTGTAAGCTCTGGCAGTTTACTTTTTTATAAATTATTTATATAATATTTTATCACTCTTAGAATAATAATGCACTTCAAAAATAAAAAAAGCAAGAGGCTCTTACGAGCCAGTATCGATCAACTGGATTATTGCCTTCTGATAATTCCAGAGCAATCATTCTAATGTCCACCCATACTCGTGTGACAATTGTTGCCGTGGTCTTCTTGATTGAGAAAGGAAGTAAAAATCACAAACCTAGGAGACAAGCAAAGAACATTTTTGACCAAGAATGGATCGTATTAGCTCCGTGGTTTCATAGTGGATCTTTGAATGCATTTTACAAAGAGTCATATACATAATAAAGGGCTACGCCGAGCACAGCATGATACGACCGCAGAATGTCGACCAAAGGAAATTTGAATAAGCCTAATTTAAAGTGATGGTGGACACAGTTAAGAGCTTGTCACAATATCTGGATGTACACAATAAGGACCTTGACACAGTAATTAGCAGGGCACAGGAAACATAAAAATTTGCCCTTTTGATCCCTGAAAGCTCCGAACTGTAAGAGTTATGCTAAATCGGTTGACGTACTACTGACAGCTTACATCAAGATGAATCCAATGAATGAAAAAAAACATCACAATACAATTAAAAATAACGATTTTACATATTGTGAAAAATAGCATTTTTGGTCCCTTTGGCCCTTTATAGCTCAAAAACAGTAGCAGATATAACAAATTTGTAGGAATACATCCGAAAGCTTACAACAAGAGGAATCCAAAGAAAAAAAAGAACCTTGACGGGATCGTTGTACCGTCAAGGGGAATTGTTAACAACATGATAGTGCAATAAATTTGTCATTCTTAAAAAAAGAATCCAATCAAAATCCGATGAAAAATAAAGATTTTACATATTTTGAAAAATTGCAATTTTGGCCCCTTTGACCCCTTATACCTTGGAAACGGTAAGAGATATGCCAAAGCTGTTCCATTCTATAGAAAGCTTATAACAAGAGGAATCCACAGAAAAAAATCCATTAAAACCCGAAAAAATAAGAATTTAAGGTGATATGAAAATTTGCAATTTGGCCCCTTTTTTGCCCTATGAGATCCGAAAGGAAACAAGTTATCAAAACGGATGCCTTATCAAAAATCGAATGGTTATACGCTATGATCATTTTTATGAGGAACCCACTGCAAAAAAAAAATCTATGAAAATCGAACAAAATTTAGAAATTTATATTTTTGAGATTTGCCCCTTTTGGACCCCATTTATATCTGACATGAAATCCGTTGCCTTATCGCAGATTGGAAATTTCCTCAGGAGCATTGAGAAGGAAACCCAATCAAACCGATAAAAAATAAAGATTCTCATATATGAAAACACCCAAAATTGGTCCCCTTTTTTGAAAACTGGCAGTGCCACAATTACAAAAACCAATCCCAGCCTCCCTTTTGTGCCAAGGAACAGTGTCTTAACATTTGGTAAGGATTGATCAATTGGAACTAAAGTTATTGACCAAAAACAGAAGTGTCTACAGACCATAACGACGACGACGACAGCAACATACCATTATACGACCTCAAAATTTTTGTGGTCGTATAAAAATCACAAACTTTGAAGGAGACCACTGTTGTGCCAAAATTCAATTCCAATTGACTCTGCTATTTCAGAGGAAAAAATCTTTGAATGCATATCATAGTAAGACTTCTCCGCTGGCGGCCATATTGAATGAATTACGAACATTAAATGCACAAGTTTTGGAGGGGAGCCTCATAAGCCTATTGTCACTAATTGTGGTTCCAGTTGGCTCAGTGGGTTCAGAGGAGTCCCATAGGGTCCTGTGTTAAAGTATGCTCACTGCTGGCTACCATCTTAGATAAGGTACTAACAAAACTTGAAATCCCAAACTTTAAAAGGGATCTCCAAAGAACTGTTGCAGCCAAATTTCAGTGTTCCAATTGGCTTAGTGGTTTCAGGTTAGAAGATCTTTTAATGCATTTCCCATAGGCTTCCTATGTTAAACTTTGTTCAGTTACAGATGACGGTCATCTTGGATGATGTGCAGACAAACTGAACACAATTTTTGAAAGGGACAACCCAGGGACTATTGTGACCAACTTCGTTCCCAATTTGCTTAGTGGTTGTGTTGAGAGGGACCACCCGAGGACTATTGTAGGGCTCAGTGGTTTCAGAGGAGAATATCTTTGTCCCTGTGTTAAACTATGGCTGGCAGCTATCTCGAATGAGGTTCTGACAAGCCGGGCGGAAACTTTGAAGGGGTCCACCTAAGGACTATTGTGACTAATTTAAGACCCAGTTGGCTCAGTGGTCTCAGCGGAGAAGATCTTTGAATACATTTCTCATAGTGTCCCTATGTTAAACTATGTTCCCCAGTGGCAGCCATGCTGGATGAGGTGTAAATAAGCTGGACATAACATTGAATGGCACCACCCAAGGACTATTGTGACCAACTTTTGGTCCCAATTGACTCAGTGGTTTCAGAGAAGATCTTTAAATGCATTTCCCCATAAGCCTCTATGCTAAATTGTGTTCCCTGCTATGCGTCATCTTAAATGAGATGCAGAGAAGCAAGACACATACATTTGTAGTTTAAAGGGGACCACCCAAAGACTATCGTGACCAAGGTTGATTCCAACTTGTCCAGTGGTTTCAGCGGAGAAGATCTTTGAATTAAATTTAATGACGGAGGTCGGACAATCGACAGACTGAAGACAAGTGATGACAAAACTCACCCTTGCATAGCCAAAGAGCTGTTGTCAAGCAGCCAGTTATACCCCTGAATCAATATGGTGACAGCAAAATTAAGTGCGTATGGATACAATACAGATGTGGAAAAAGTACAAGTACGGACACAGTGGTATACCTCGCCCCTTCTGTCCAGAAAATATTGAAAGTTGATTAACTACCCTTCAAAATTTCAGCCAGCAACTATATAACTTGATGCTCATCTTCATGTGGTATACTACAACTGTGCAACATTTCATCAGAATCTAAGCACCTGCACACAGGATATGTGCTGACAAGGTTCCAGAGCTGTCAAGGGGGTTTGGGTTCCCAGAGTGAGATGGGGGCATCTTATAATTGGAGTTTGCCCTGCAAGATTTTTTTTTCGAAGACGCAAAATGGTACATTTTGAGAGCATATCAGGTGGTCATACCAAAGATTTCGAGATAAAATTCTTGTCATAAAAAGAGAAAAATCCAATTTCCTTTCATATCTGTGTCCTGAAATGAAAATTGTGTGTTATTTAGTAGATAATTATCGAAAATGAACTTCCAGTATGAAAGAATATACGAAACAAGCCCGAATTTCTGGTTGTTCTTATCATGAAAAGATCATTTTTCTATTTAAAATTTTTTTTTTCGAAAATTTAAAAAGCGTGACAATGAACGGAATTAGCGTGAGAGCGTGATTTGGGATTGTAAAGCGTGACTCTCACGCACAAAGCTTGAGACTTGACAGGTCTGAGGTTCCTACCCTTTCTTTCCAGAAAATATTTAAAGATGAATTATATTCCCTTCAAAATTTTGAGCAGCAACCATATTACTCCATGCAGATGATCTTCGGGTGGTTTTCTCTTATCCGGCGTGACATCACAAAGCTGAATTGACCAATCAGATCAGTCGATTTCGATCTTACACCCCCAATATAGGAGGTGACGCTATCGATGTTTACAGTTATAGCTAGTCCATGTAAAAAATCGATATTTTAAATTGCAATAGATTCGGTGTTATAATAAGTATGATCTTGAAATTCGGATATGATGTTTATATTGATGTGCCAAATGCATATCCAGAGTTTCAATTAAATATCTTGAAAAATGAATGAATAACTGAAAGTTGAAGTAGAGAAATGTGGACTTTTTCACCTCCTCCACAGGTAAAGTGCCCGGATGTCCGGATAAGAGAATACTATTACAGTGAAACATTTCATAAAAATCCCAGCAGCCGTATAGGCGGACATTAGCTGATAAGGTATCCGAAAATATTCAAGATTGAATTATCTATATTTCAAGACTTCAAGCGACAACCACATTACTTCATGCACTTCTTCAGGTGGTAAAAATGTACTACAAATGGGTAACATTTCATTAAAATCAAAGCAACTGTTTAAGGGGACATGTGCCACCTTTTTTTACACTTTTAAGATGAATTATCTCCCCTTCAAAATTTTAGCCAACAACCATATTACAGCTGTTTTCCTATTAGTCAATGCACTTACAATAGGATTTTTGGTACCTTTCCAGGTAATAACATAGGTTTTTCAATAGCAGTTCGACTTTCAAGGTAGAGAGATCACCAAATGCCCATGTTTCACAAATCTAGTTGAGTGAGTTTTTACTTATCACATCCAGAAATAAGATACATTTGAACTATTACTAGGTATTGCAACAAAGTATTTATTTAGCATAGGGAGAAGTGACAAACTTCATTAATGTAGACTACATTTAAACATTATAACTGTTTAATTTCTAACCTTATGACATGAAAAAATGCATGTTTATCTTTGATTGGCTTTTTCAATCTTTCTACCATGAAGGTGAAACTTCTATTGAGAAGCCAATTTTTAAATGGGAGGCTCCCAAAGTTTCTATTTTGAGTGCATTTCCTTATTGGAAAATTGCTGTAATTAATGTACATCTTCAGGTGGTAAACTACTTATGTAGCATTTCATCAAAATCCAAGCACCCATTTAGGAGAACATGTGCTAACAAGGTACATGGATGGACGGATGGAGGCAGACAGATGGACAGACCGGGTGATTCCTATAAACCCCCAAACTTTGTTTGCGAGGGGGTATATATATAAAAAAGTATATTGATTTTTTTTAATCTGGTCTGTTTGAAGCTTTTTATTTATATGTTTACAACCTGTTTTTATTTATTTACTTGCTTGCAATAAATACAAGAGTCATGTGATTTCAACCAATGTAGAAATGGTCGTAGGGACTTCTTTTACCCTAACAAGAATTACAGACATTGTTCAGCTACAAAAAAATAAAAAATACAACTAATTGCAAAATTCAGGTGGTATGGGATTGAAAATCTGTTGGATAGAATTTTCTGATATTTTCATAATTTGCAATTTGTTATTAAAGCATACAAAAAATAGAATAAAAATTGGGGGTCACTGGCCATAGAAGAATGAAATATGTCATGTAAAAATCAGCTATTTTGGTTGAAGTAATCAAGAAAATCAGTGAATTTCAACTAAATTTTAATTTATATTCTATATATCAGTAAGAAATTTAAAAAAAAATTGGTGAAGTTTTAGCTAATATACTGTCCTACAATTTCCATGAAAAAAAAATTGGGGGTAACCGATTATATTTTTGAATAAATCGTGAAAAACTTACTTTTCCGTATTATTTCTATACAAATTATCTCCCCTTCATGGAACAGGATTTTGCTAAAAAGGTTCAATATTGTACATGTTTTCATAATAAAAGTGGTATATTTTATTACATTTAACCTTTATAAGGCATTGAAAATGGTTTCGGCAACATACCCATAGTAAATTCCATTTTTTTGTCACATGTGCAAGAATGATGCTCAATTTTAAACTCCAGTACTACCTTAAAGCTATCATGTATATGTAGATGCAAAAGCTTCAGACCAAATGTAAAATCATTGAGGCATACACAAGCTGAGAAATTTCAATATCATATGGCTATAATTGAAAACATAGGTAATCAACGATTACAGAGTTTGCCTCGTTATGGCACATTAGTTTGCCTGGATGTTTACCTACCATCAGAGTTGCATGCATAAGCAAGGTTACATGATCCTACCATGTATTGTGACCGAGGTCTGAAATCATCCAAAAACTTGAATGTTAATCAAGAGGCTGTCAGTCAACCCAAAATGCTCCTGCATGCCAAATTTGATGACAATACCATGCATAGTTGCGGAGATATATGCCCAAATGCAGACACAGACTTAGACATAGACACAGACACTGGGGTACTCCAACAGTCCACTTCAACTTCCCAAAATATTGAATCATTACTGCATACACGAATTCAGAAATCCTTGACAAAAAAATTTAATAAAATGGCTTTAATGGGAAAATAATCAAAGTTATCGTTAAACAGGAAGTAGACGAGTGATGGGCTTGAAAAGGGAGTTATGGTAGAACTCATACCAAAGCTCAGACTAAATATCAAATCATCACTACAAAGTCAAACACAAGCTCAGAAATCCTTGACAAAAGATGTTTTCAATGGACTGACAAATATACAAGGGTAAAACATACTCGCTTTCCTACGGAGCAGGGGTATAACTATAGCCCTGACAGGTCTATGTCATTGCTCCCAGGAGAGTTGTTGTAGGCCTAAAAGAAAAGAAAAGTAAGTTTGCCTCTAATTACAACAACTATTTGGCACTTTTTATGCTTTTGATGACCTTGTATGAGGTGTAATAGATGAGAATACACTAGTAGTTGAGCTATATTATCATTTAGGCCAAACCAATTTAATTCTCTGTTTGGTGTCAACTTTGCTTTTTAAATGAAAGAGGATATGAGGCAGACAAACAAAAACAAAACAAGCAAAGAATTTCTGGAAAAAAACACTTTGATGTGACCCATATTCATTTAAAGCCAGTTTTAAGAATTGGATTGAATCTAGTGAAGATATTTTTTTCCTCATTGGCCATTTTCCCCGTATCAGTTTATGCCAATTCTTTTAAAAAGTTTTTGTATAATGTAGGACTCTAAAGTGCAGTGAGGACGCTAAAGTGTGATGGTCCATGATTATGTGCTATGGTATGATCTAGTAGTGGAGGCTAAAGTGCAATGGTTCCGATAAAGTCCAATGGTTTGTTATTACAGTAGACGCTAAAGTACTATGGTCTACACTAAAATGTAATTGTTGAATGACAGAAAAATTATTCACCAAATAATTTTTATATAAATCGATAATATATGATTATCTATATGAATTAAAAGTAGTTTGTTAAATGTCGCATAATTAATATTTTCCTTAACTATAACAGAATGTTATGTTTTCCCAAAATGTTCAATAAAACATCAATGAAAAAAATGCAACACGACACAAACTATTGGTGACGTCGACTTTGACATTCTGCTCGAAAACAACATGGCTAGGTCTAATATGCCAGATGAGGGGTTTTTCGTGATTACTTATCTTGACTCTAAATTATCATGATGACAGAAATAGACTTCCATAGAAAAGAGAAACAAATAATCTAAAAGAACATTTTTGGGGTCTTGGAAGGAAAAAAAGGCATTTGAAAGAAAACAATTCCACAGTTGTGTGCAAAATAAAGAAAAGGAGCTACTCAATCTTCAGGAACCCTGTCCAAGACAGGCTAGCACTAACCATAACTAACAAACTCAAACCGTAACGCATAACCTTAACTGTAACCCAAGCCTAGTATGGTAAAAGTAGAAAAAAAATCGCCACTCTAAATGATTGGGTTCTCAGAAGTAGATTAGGCCTTCTTGTTAGAGTAGGCTAGCACTATTGATAACTAACACAAACCGTAACCCATAATATTAACCCTAACCAAAGCCGAATATGGTAAAAAGTAGAAATAAAATCGACACTATAAAGGATCTGCAACGAAGTTATGACTTCTGGGTTGGCGAATTCAGTCGAGGCCGGTCTAAGAATAACCCAACAGAGGTATCGACCCAATTCCAAAGTAAACTGTAAATTTCAGTTTCTGCATACATGTATGGCCATTTCGACAACTTTTATCTCTTCAGTGCAGATCAAATCAAAACATTTGGAAATCCATAAACCAAACTATATGTAAAAGCTGATAGGTTTACATGTCATATTAGTATCAAGTTATCCCCTACTTCAAGGAGCTTTTGTAGTAATGGAACATAACGCCATTAGTTGGGTTGGCCAGTAATTCAATATTACAGCCCTTCACATAAACAGGGATTTCAACATTATATACTCAGTCAGTGAAGACTATCGCATATAGCGTGTTCAACATAACCTGAAAGTTTGACCTCATAATGTGGATAACAATCACACATTAACGCAGTTGACCATCACACTTTAGTGTAGACCATTGCACATTAGGGTAGACCATCACACTTTAGTGTGGCCATCTTATTTTAGCGTGGCCATCGCGTTTTAGAGTCTTCCAATCAACGCTTAAGGGGGTTTGCTACTCTATTTGAAAATAAATAGAATTTCAAAAAAATGTGATTTTTTGTTAGAAAATTGAAAAAGAAGTAGTTTAAGTGAAAAAAATTAATAGGTTGATGATCTCGTTTTTGAGATTTAAGTGATTGAAAATTTGGCGGGAAACTGAACTCCTCTGATTTTTCATAGGATTAACATTAGCAAAGTTTGACCACAAATGAATGTGACTGAATAAATAAAATTTAATGAAATTTTTACAGAATGCTTATAAAGATGTTAAAATGAAAATATGGGAAAAAATAAGGGGGTCCATGGGCAAAAAATTATATAGCTTTTAAATGGATAAAACCAGAGAATTCCGAAAATTTGACAGAAATCCCTAAACATGAGGAGCAAACCCCCTTAAACTGCCATTTTAATGTCAACAAGAGTTGTCAGAAGACAACATAGCTCGCCGGGGATTCAAGTAACCTCAATGCACAATAAATTCGAAAGAAAGCTTTCTTCACAAGAAAGTCACATATGAAATATAAACACCCTATCACAAAACAACTTAATTCTAGAAGCAAAATTGAAGTTTTTAAAAAATTGGCCTCAGGGCAAGGTCAAGGTCAAAATGTCTATAAATATGGTACCATTAGAAAGCTCTCATCAAAAGAACGTCACATAACAAATATGAACACCCTACCACTAAACATCTTAATTCTAGAAGCAAAGTTAAAGTTTTAAAAAAAATTGCCCTCAGGGCAAGGTCAACATGTCTAAAAGTATGGTACCAGAAGAAAGCTGTCATCATAAGGAAGTTACATACCAAAAGTGAACACCCTACCACTAAAAGCCTACCTTCTAGAAGCAAGGTTAAAGTTTTTCAAAAATTGCCCTAAGGGCAAGGTCAAGGTCAAAATGTCTACAAATATGGTACCACTAGAAAGCTCTCATCATAAGCAAGTCATATACCAAATATGAACACCCTACCACTAAAAGCCTACCTTCTAGAGGCAAGGTTAAAGTTTTTCAAAAATTGCCCTCAGGGAAAGGTCAAGGTCAAAATGTCTACAAATA
>MJUU01055939.1:20167-45696 GCA_002080025.1 Modiolus philippinarum
TATACGACCTCAAAAATTTTTTTGCGGTCGTATAAAAACCATAAGAGCTATGCAAAATATGTACTATCAACTAAAACTTTACATCCATAGAAATTCAAAGAAAAAAAAATCCATCGAAATCTGATGAAAAATAAAGATTTAACATATTTAGAAAAATTGCATTTTTGGCCCCTTTGACCCCTTGTAGCTCTGAAACGGTAAGACCCACACAAAATCCGTTGTCATAGTACTGAAAGCTTAGATCAAGAGGAATCCAAAGAAAAAAATCCCATCGAAATCCGATGAAAAATAAAAATTCTACATAATCTGCAAATTCGCAATTTTGGCCCCGTTCGGCCCCTCATAGCTGGGAAAGGAAACAAGTTATCAAAAATCTAATAGCTGAGCGCCATATTAATTTTTCACAAGGAATCCATTGAAAAAAACTGCATCAAAATCGGACTAAAAATAAAAAAATTATTTTTTTTGAGATTTGCCCCTGTTGGGCCCCATTTATCTCGTGAGCGGTACATGCTACGTGAAATCCGTTGGCATACTGCAGATTGGAAATTTCCTCAGGAGCACACTGAAACAAACCCCATCAAAATCCAATAATTAATAAAGATTCTACAGTCAAAAATGTGAAACACCCCATTTTACCCCTTTTTGGCCCCTTTTTCTAAAACGGGAGGGGCTACCAACTCAAAATTAAAACCTCTGTTTACGCGTGTGCCAAGATACATCATACTAAAATTTCATAATGATCCGTCCACTAGAAGCAAAGTTATGCTGGCCACAGACGCCGACGACGCCAACACCATACCAATATACGACCGCAAAATTTTTGCGGTCGTATAGAAATTACAGTTGTACGGACGGAAGGACGGACAAGGGTAAAACTATATGCCCCTTCCACATTCGTAGGCGGGGCATAAAAATAAATTCCTTCCATCCACCCATATTTTTTCATGGGGTTGAATGAATATCTACGTATCAAAGTTAATTGGCCTTATTGATCCTTATGGATAAATATGGAATTCACTTATTGTTCAATCTGATGAAGCATGTCTTTAGAATATGTGTATTCAAGTTTACATAGAAATGAACAATGCACTTCAGAAAAATAGATGCAACATTTGTTTTCTATGGATATATTCTTGTTCCTGTAGTATTCCCCAGTTTCCATTAATGCAGGGGACATTACCTCACAAATGGTCAAACATAATGAAGTTGTGTATTACCATGATTACTTCGCCACATAATATAGACACATAAATGATATGGCAGGGAACTGACACCCTGACAAAACTACTTAAATATCTAATTCAACATGATCTTCCTGTGTGAATTAACTACAGTGAAACCTGTCAAAACCAAACCACTAAGGGACTTAAGACTTCCTTCAGTTTAGAGAGGTATTCATATAACACATATTTAAAATAAAGATTTTGATACTTAGGGACTTCAAAATGAGTTAGAGTTAAGTCATGGTTCAATTTAAACAGGTTTCACTGTATTTGCTTACATGTAGTTTTGATGTACAAATACATGTACTTTCATATCTGAGGTAATTCAACTAAATCAACATGGATTATATATATATGTAATTTTATTTGATATTAAATGACGTCTTGTTTTGGTATTAAAATCCTTGTTTTTCCATACTGTGTTATCTTTTAACTGTTGATTCTGTAAAATAAATAATAATAAACATGCATAAAATTAAACTACATAAAATCAACAAATAATTACAGTTTTACAGTGAAAGTACATCATCCATAGTTTTGATTTTATGTGTTGTAGCCTTTATTTTAATTTTAATCATTACAATGCATAAAATATCAGAGAAGTAATGCTTTATAGGGTCTGTAAGTATCATCATGTGACACCAAGATTTCATGATAAAATTAAAATTTGAAAACGTCTCCCCCAAAAGATGACATTTTTAAGTTGGTTTTGAAGTCGCAATATCTATTTGGAAACCGAAAATACACAAAATATACAAGTATGGACACAATAATACGCCTCCCCTTTTCCAAAATATATAAAAGGGAAGTTCTGAGCCCGAAAATCAATTCTATGGGTGCTTGGCAATCTTCCTGTAAAGTTTCGTCCATGTTGAGGCACTTTGAATTTTCCTGCCTTTTATCTCATTTCCATGGCAACGGTAGCCATTTTGAAAATTCTGAGACCCAAAATCATTTCTATGGGTGCTAGACATCCTTCCTGTAAAGTTTCATCAAATTTGAGGCACTTTGTATTTTCCTGCCTTTTTTCAGATTCCATGGTAACAGCAACCATTTTGAATATGCCAAAAGATATGTGTGTGCACATTTACTTATTGTAAGTTAGATTCCTTTGAAGTAATTGGCATTTGTTTGCAAACTTTCAAAAAAACATGAATAGTTGTGTTTTTCATTCGTAGGGACAGACGAATGAACAAACCGACGGACAGACAAGGGTAAAACAATAATTACAGGCACATTGCTAAATTTTGATGTTTTGACATTAATACTGAAGATACTAAAGCCATGAATTTTAAAATTTTTACTTTTATCAATTTCAATAGACAATTTTTTTTTTGGGAACAAGTGGCAATCCACGAATTTACGTACACCACGAAATGTCTTTTTTTCTCTTCCCACAAAAATTGATACCCACGAAATTAAATGAATTCACAGTATTAGCCAAAAACTGCAATTTACCCCTATGTTCTATCTTTTTTAATGGCGGCCATGTTGTTTGACCAGCTGACTAATAGAACACAATTTTGAGAAGCCATACCCTGGTGATGATTCAATTCAAGTTTGGTTACATTTGGCCTAGCAGTTTCAGAGGAGAAGATTTTTGAAATTGTTGTCGGACAGACAGACGACGGGCGCATAGTGATAGCAAAAGCTCACATGGCATTTTAGGCCTGGTGAGCTAAAAATGATTTTTAAGTTATATATTAGAAAGAAAAAAGTGTTAATCCATTGTTTTCTCCTAAACATTTCAGGAGATTTATATACATCAATGATACAGTAAACCTAGTAAATAGCAATTAGTGATTTGCAAAATTTCATAATGCCAAAAAAAAAAAGAACAATTTAGCCATAACTAATTTCTGAATTCCTTACATCTTGTACACTTCAAATCTAAGTAAGTTTTATTAACTAATTTGAAATAGCTTAATTTGCAATGGAAGATGATTCATGTCCTGACGTCGTCACAAAGTGAATTGCAATTCACCTTCAAATATGCATCGTGTCCGAACGTCAACTGACTTTAATGAGAACTTAATATTTACAAAGCAAAGTAGTCATTTCAAATTGGAATGCGCAATCAAATTTGAATTGAGAAAGTGATGTAATGACAGCATTATATGCCTGCTAACTTTTAAAAATCGACATGGTGGTTTTGCTGTGTGTCAAATAAAGAAACTCCTTATAACTTGGCTATAGGGGGTCGTATGGTATGCTTTTGTTGTTTATAGTGTTCTAATGTGTTTCATCATTACGTTCAACTATTCCTTAGTTGTTTAATTGTCTGCAAGTGTCTTTTATTGGAAATTCAACTTTTGATTTTTGGAGCCTCCATGGGGGATTTCCCTCAAACCACCCAGAAAGGCGGAAGGTTTGCAGGCCTGGGATTAGCATTGAATTTGAATTAAAATGTCACATGTGAAGGCAGCAGGAAATCACCTTTGAATAAGGGAAAACAATAGAAATACATACATTAACACATAAAAATAAAAGCATGGAATGCTGTTAAGGCAGGTTCCTGAGTATTCCTAGAAGTCCTGTAATTGTTACTGTTTTGCTGAAATCTTGGCATGTAATTTTCAAGAACTGAAATCTGAAGTTTTCCTTTCCGGTTTGGGTTGTTTTTTTTTTCAGTTTTTGTATGGGTTGTTGCCGATTTAGTTAAAACTTTATTTACATTCCATTGCCTTGTTCATCTTTGTTGGTACATGTAAGTATTCCAAACAAGTGTTACACGTCCTCGTTGGCTTGATTAATGTCAATATTCATGTCATCACTTTGATTACTATTTGACTGTGATTCATTCATGATTACAGTAATATTCACAAGAACGAGATCTGAAGGAACCACCTGTAGAGGATTTTACTGATAATGGCCTTATCACAGGGAGTGGGACTTGCTCCAAGCCCAGAAAAAAACTTTTGTTTACTATCAAATATGATTCTATGAGAATTTTTCGCCGAGATTCATATTTGATAGTAAACAAAAGTTTTTTTTTAGGCCGAAGCAAGCCCCTGTGGCCATATCTGGGGACTACACCTTCCAAAACATATTGAATGGGTTGCAGACTTCTTATAATGGATCTCTAATAGAGCATAGCATATTTGTATTTTTTATCTACAGTGTACATCAGGTTTTTTTTTCTATTGGATCAAAGTACTGGATGCCGAAATGCTTATACCACTTATAATCTTTTAAAGGTTAGAACTAGATCTACTATGAAATAATTATGTACATAATTTTATCAGGACCCTCATGAGTTTTCAACTGATTTTTTTACATTTAACTTTCGTGAACTAGCATAGAGTGTTTTCATGACGATGCCAACATCTTGCCTTCGTGAATGTGTTCTTGGTGCCGTGTACTACCGGTAATAGATTTCATCTCTGTTTCAAAATAACATGAAAAATAGTAATGGTGCATTACATGATACCCCACCATGTTCCACAAAATTTCAAAGTTTAAAAAGGCATAACTCCAGATCCCTGTGTACTTCTGAACCCTTAATCATACTTGGCCTGTGTTTTATAGTAAACAATTAACACACCAAATTAGAAGACAGTATGTTATTTCATTCACAAGTTGCAAACCCTAATATTTGCAAAATTTCAAAGTTTCAAGGGGAAAACTCCAGAACCCCTTGGACCTCTGAACCAAAAACCTTACTTGGCCTGAGTTTTGTGGTAAACAAGTTACATACTAAGTTTGAAGGCAATATATTTATTCATTCACAAGTCATCAGTCGGAAAACATTCCCAGATTTTCAAAGTTTCAAGGGGCATAACTCCAGAACCCCTTGGACCTCTGAACTAAAAATCATACTTGATCTGAGTTTTGTGGTAAACAAGTTACATACCAAGTTTAAAGACAATATATTATTTCATTCACAAGTTATCAGTCAGAAACCCTAAAATTAGCAAAATTTCAAAGTTTCAAGGGCATAACTAAAGAACACCTAGGACCTCTGAACCCGAAATCGAACTTGGCCTGAGTTTTGTGGTATACAAGTTAAATACCAAGTTTGAAGACAATATATATTTTTTCATTCACAAGTTATCAGTTGGAAACCCTATAATTCGCAAAATTTCAAAGTTTCAAGGGGCATAACTCCAGAACCCCTAGGACCTCTGAACCCGAAATCGAACTTGGCCTGAGTTTTGTGGTATACAAGTTAAATACCAAGTTTGAAGACAATATATTATTTCATTCACAAGTTATCAGTTGGAAACCCTAAAATTCGCAAAATTTCAAAGTTTCAAGGGGCATAACTCCAGAACCCCTTGGACCTCTGAACCCAAAATCGAACTTGGCCTGAGTTTTGTGGTAAAGAAGTTACATACCAAGTTTGAAGACCTTATGTTATATCGTTCACAAGTTATCAGTCGGAAACCTTCGGAGGACAGACGGTCGGATGGACGGACGGACGGACACACGTCTTGGGGTATCACATAATACCTCGCCACTACGTGTGGCAAGGTATAAAAATGAATTACTACAAAAGAAGGAATCACTGCAAGTGATGAAAATTCAGTAAGCGAGCGCTTCCTCCAGTTGTAACAAATCAGAGACAGTTTGGGACCTTCGTGATGGTTCTTTGTAATCCTGTACAAGTGTTGTCCTTGAATACGCTTGGGATTAGGAATGCCGTCTGAAATAAAGTTTAAACCTTCCATGCTTCATCGTTGACAGTTGAAATATTCTTAAATTTAAAAGTATTTGAAGTATTCCATAAAGAACATTCGTTGTAATTTCTGATTATTTTGAAACTTATTTTACCCTTATTTAAAACGGCATATTTCATGCAGGCATAATTAAGTATGGTCATTCATAGATAAACAAAACAACACGCCACCTGTCCAGACAATTTAAACAAAACAAATAAGAAAAAGAAGCTAAGGTTTGATTTATCCTTTTATTTAAAGTAGAGAAAATGTCAATGTAACCATTAAAAGGTTCAAAGTCATATATTTCGAGAAATAAATGCATTTTTATGAGTTACAACAGCGAAAGTAGAAGTTACTATGTTTCCATTCTGAAACTTGTAAAATCATAGCGCGCCGCTGGAATTTTTTTATGAATGAACCAAATCATGAATTTCAAATGTCAATTAAGTCCTTTGAGATTAAAAAAAAACATTCTGACTTTTAACAGATATTAAATACAATACACACATAAAACGATGTGGTTGATCATGAAATGGACACTGTATCACCACATGAATGGATTATTTTTTGTGCCTTTGTATGAATAACTGGTAAGCCCTACACGTTTTTAGCGATAGTCTGGATCATTCAGATGCTTTTCATATAAAGGAGTCTCCTAAATGTAAGAGTGTGGTTGAAACAGACTATTTTCAAGATGGCTTTTACATAATAGCTAGAAGGCAAAGACCCTGCCTTAAAAATGAAATAAAATGTTCAATTTAACACTTTTTTTTTCATTTACACATGCACAGAAATTCTTTTCTTTAAACTAATGTTCAAGATTTATGTGAGAACCCAATAAAGTTGAATTCCTTTGTAATTTACAACTGATTGACTGAAGATACTACTACAAAATGTATACATGTGTAGATTAGTTATTTGCAACAAGTTGTGTTAATAATATCAAGTGAAGGATGGTCACTCCTCAAGGTTTTGAAATTAGTACATGTATCTTGATTTATTAGTACATCGATCATACATCTTTTAAGCAAAACATATTGATAGGTCCATGTGCCTGTTTTTGAAATTTAAGAGCCTGAAATTTTGGCAAAAAGTCGAACTACATTTTTTATTTACTTTGCATTAATGCAATTGACCTTTGAAATACAATGAAGACATATCAAGAATTTCAACTGAAAATTAGTTCTTTATAATCATGACATAGTTCTTGCCATGTTAAAGTTTCTTGAAGACCAGACTGATTTCAGATGTGTGGGTTTATGCTCATGTGATTTCAATTTATGTTCAAATGTGCATAGTAGTAAACTTTAAATGGCTTTTTATTGTGCTTAATTTAATATTAAATATAGACACAAACTAGAGGTACTGCTGAACGCAGGAGGGCCCCGCAATAGGCAGTCACTTCCTTTGTACCAAATTATCAACATTTGTTTATGAAAAGATTTTAAAATTAACATTCTGTTTGGGACTTTTTGGGGAAATACTCCTTTTTATTTATTTTAATTCTGCTATTGTATTGTGGGTGAGATATTATAACCACAGTGAAATAAATTGGTTGTTTCATAATCATATATACATGTAAAATTAAAATAATAATACCTGCAAATAAATTTCTTTTCTAGCAAACGAAGTCTAAGTGTGGTTGATCAAGAGACAAATTTTATCCTGGTTCTGTACATATTGAACTGAATTATCTTTAGCTTACTACATAAATATTTGAATTCTTAAATTGTTGATTACTGTACAGAACAGTTCTTTTCCTAACCTGAAAATAGCTTTCATGATACAACTCATCATCATGAAGCTTTACACCAAATATCAAATCATTCCCAGTGGTTGAGGCCAAGAAAACTTTGACAAAAATTTTCATCCATAGAGTGGTATAATAAAAAGTTAGAGAATCGGCAAACAGGAAGTAGTGGCACGGCAAACCTGAAAATAGCTTACACGATACAACTCATCATCATGAAGCTTAACACCAAATATCAAATCATTCCCAGTTGTAGAGGCCAAGAAAACTTTGACGAAAATTTCCATCTATAGAGTGGTACAATAAAAAGTTAAAGTAGCGGCATGGCAAACCTGAAATTGGCAAACCTGAAAATAGCTTACACAATACAACTCATCATCATGAAGCTTTAGACAAAATATTAAATTATTCCCAGTTGTAGAAGCCAAGAAAACTTTGACGAAAATTTTCATCCATAGAGTGGTACACTAAAAAGTATAAAAGTATCGGCAAACAGGATATAGTGGCATGGCAAATCTTAAAATACCTTACACCTTACAACTCATCATCATGAAGCTTTAGAGTAAATATCATATCATTCCCAGTTGTAGGAGCCAAGAAAACTTTGACGAAAAATTTTCATCCATAGAGTGGTATAATAAAAAGTTAAAGTATCGGCAAACAGGAAGCAGCGGAACGGCAAACCTTAAAATTGCTTACACCGTACAACTCATCATCATAAAGATTCAGACCAAATATGAAATCATTCCCACCTGTAAAAGCCCAGAAAACTTCGACCAAAAAGATTGTTGACATCCATATAGTGGTACAATAAAAAGTTAAAGTATCCGCAAACAGGAAGTAGTGACAGGACAAACCTGAAAATTACTTACACGGTACAACTCATGATCATAAAGCTTCAGACCAAATATGAAATCATTCCCACCTGTAAAAGCCCAGAAAACATCGACCAAAAAGATTGTTGACATCCATATAGTGGTACAATAAAAAGTTAAAGTATCGGCAAACAGGAAGTAGTGACAGGGCAAACCTGAAAATTACTTACACAGTACAACTCATCATCATAAAGCTTCAGACCAAATATGAAATCATTCCCACCTGTAAAAGCCCAGAAAACTTCGACCAAAAAAAATGGTGACGGACGGACGAAAGTGAAAACTATAGTGCACCACCCACATCTCGATGCAGGGCCCTAAATATGCAGTATTTGTTTATATATTTTAATCACTTGTCAAAGCTTTTATTTTGTTTGTATTTTGTAATGATACTTTAAACAATAACAAACCAAGCTTTCACTGTAAAATAAATCAAGGCACAGGTTACAATGGCTTGAAGGGTTGAAAATATACAAAAATCTTTTGCAAGTTTTAGTCTGCAATGGTTAAACATTGAAGTTCCTAACGAATCCTCAAATGTTAAACTCTTTCCCTTTTTGACTGTAAAAAATATATAATCTACTGACTTGAAAGGATAAATACCATACTATATCAGAGACTTACCAAGATCTATACATGTATCACATGAGCAGCTACTCATAATTGCCATTTTTGCAGTGGTTATGCTTTTGTTTTTAGCACATACAACAGGAACATCTCGTGTTTCAGCCACTATTCCAGTACAACATCTGCAGTTTTGTTGAATACCAAAATTACCAGATGGACCAAACATCAAGCTAGGTGTACTACTACTGTTTCCACAGCCTCCAGAGCAATAACTGACATACACTGGTCCTCTTGTTTCACAGTCGTCACTTTTTACCACTCGGAACTCAGTATGTAAGGTACAATGAGCTTAAAAACAGATAAAAATAAAATTACAAAATTATCTCCTCCGAAAAGCAACCATATTCAGGTTATATACTACAACTGTGGAACAATTCATCGAAATCCAATGAATTGTTAAGGATGACACTCATTAACAAGGTGCATCCCCATTTTTCTATACTAAAAGTTGAATTACCTTCCCTTCAAAATTTTTAAAAGCAACCATATCATTTTTTGCACATCTTCAAGTTGTATACTACAACTGTGTAGTATTTCATAAATATCCAATGAACTGTTTAAGAGGTAATGTGTTGACAATCTTTCTCCCAATGTTCTCTTTAAAGTATTTTTGAACTTGAATTATCTCCCTTTTAGAATTTCATTGCTTCATGCACATCGTCAGGTAATACAGTTGTGTTACTTTTCCTGAAAACCTAATTATGCATTACTGTCAAAGGTGTAGGACTTAAAAGTATGAAGGAAAGGGCACTTTCTAGACCTCTAAACACAATAAAATTTTCTAAGAGTTTTTCTCCAGAGAATTTAAGTTCTAATGTTGTAACATAGTGTATATACATTTTGCCAACACAGAGATGGCAAAGTAAAGGCCAGGTGAGAAAATGATATGCATATCCCTTTCATTATACAGGCCTTGGCTACAATCTGAATTACAAGCTCTTTCAACTAATAAAATTCCATAATCATAAATATTATGTGTCAGCATTATGGCTTTATATTTTAAGTATCTTTTGTAAATTTTTTTTTTAAATATCAAAGTTTTTTTTCACAAAAATCTACTGTATTTATTTTTGAATAATAAAAAAAATTATACAAATAATATGTATTCATATTATGTCTCTTTTTCTTTGTTTTTCCAATGTTGCTATTGTCCTTGGATTATTCGTTGTAGTTTAACGGTTCAGTTTTCCCTTACTTTAGCTTCCCTTTGTTCACAAAAAATTCTAATTACACATATTCATAAAAATTGATAATATATCAGTGTTTGCAGATTATAATTTTTTACCAATTTCAATTAAAAGCAAACCCAATATCATAACCAGTTTTCTTAATTTAAAATATCTTTACTTCTTTTTATTTGAGCTCGAAAAAAGTTTTAATACTTAATAAATTTTCAGATCTGTCTACATGTGTTTGCTGCAATACATGTACAAAAAATTAGCTTTAAAAACGGCTACATGCCCTTTATGTTTATTTTAATTTTCTCCAAAAATGCACAACAGGTAGATCTTGATGCACAGAACATTTTTGCATCATAATCTTTCGAACGATTTCTAATCATTTTAAACATAGTAAACAAAAATATAGAAAATATCTTTTCTAAAGGGGCAATGACTCTAAATGGATTATCTGATTTTTGTAAGAAGGACATAGTCACGTTGATCCTTTTTCTTATGTCAGATTCTAAATATCTGTGACTGCTTTTGAGTTGTTTGCTAAAGACTGCATTTCACCCTAATGTACTGTTTTTACAGCAGCCATGCATGCGTTTTGATCCAAAGAATTTTGAACACAATTTTGAAATAACATACCCTGATAAGGGTCCCGGCCATGTTTGATACATAAAGATCCAGCAGTTTCAGAGATTTTCAAAAATATTTCAGGAGGGAAAATTGACATCAAATGATGGTAAAAGCTCACATGGTCTTTCAGACCAGGCAAGCTAAAAAGAACTAGAGGATATCATGTCCCCACGCAGAGTGTTTGTGTCAGTTGGACATATATGATGCACCTACTAACCAACACAAAAATTTAATTCATACTAGTTGACAGATGGAAGGACATACATGTACAAGGGTAAAACAACATGCTGCCCTCCACCCACCTGATTTCTAATAGGGGAGGCAAAAATGCTTGATCTAAAATTATGTTTTGTATCATAATGACAGGATGAGACCTGCATGAGCAATTTGAGTCTTATATAAATTTAAACAAATAAAGGAAAATGTTTCCAGGAGACATGGATGCCTCCGCCAGATATATATCAGCTTTTAGGAAGTAGATGAGTCCCTTACTTGAAAAGGGGAGACATGGTACAACTCGTCATACAATGTACCAATGCTTCAGACCAAATATCAAATAATTCCTTCATACACTAGCCGAGAAATACTTGATGAAAATTTCGAATGTACGTACGTACGGACGGATGGCAGATAAGGGTAAAACTAAATGCCTCTGTCGTCTAATGGCAGGGGCATAAAAACTGGTTATGGAATTTAACTTACTTTCCACAGGTTTACATGTTGGACAACATGGGTTATTTACATCATGATGTAGTTCTTCATTCTGTAATTTGAAAAAAAAAAATATCAATATGACATTTAAGGCCATAAAAATTAATTGGTTCTCGGCCATTTTTCATTGAAACTGATGAGGGAGGAAGGTGATTTTTTTGTCCAAAAATAGATGAGGCAGCTTTTTACATTGTAAAAACCAACAAAAATGTAGTGAGTGAGGTGATTTTTGTGTTTATTTTATTGAAATGACAATAAAAAGTATCAATGACCAAATGAGGGAGGGCCAGAGAACAAATAAATGACCAATGCAAGGCCTAAAACAATAATATTTCCACTTATTCAATAATTTTTCACTTATTGTGATGGCATAAACATGACTAACAAGCAATCGTAGTACAGTATTCCAAAATTTTGACAGTCAAATCCACAGGCGTCACAATATAGCAGAACTTGAGGACTCGAAAGGCAACAACTAAAATACCATGGATGTCTGGACTCCTTTTTGGTGTCCCTTCATTCAAATTTTAACATAGTACGACATCCATATCTTGAACACTCCTTTTGCATGAACTGTTTTCGTTGGTCCTTTTGGTGTTCGAGCCATTGAAGTTCGACATTTCTGTCTTAATCTCTACCTAGTACCGGTGTCATATGATAGAACAAATAGTACTACATTTGTATAACTCAGACTTCTTTTTGTGTGAAGGAAAATTTTGGTTAAATCTTTTAAAGTAATGAAATACCCAAATCCAGAAAAATGCAAGGTGAAGGGCTAAAAAAGACAATGTCATACGAAATCTGCAATAATAGTTGTCTTATAATGTATGAATTCCATACATTGAGAGTCCAGGGAAAATAAACATTTCACCAGGAACTTAACTTTGTGGTATCAGTGAACTATGAAATCCACCGAATATTTGAACCTCATTACAATAGTACCGGTATTTTGACAAAATTATAAAGAATGAACGTCTACGCTTAATTATTTTTCATAACTAGTTCTTCGGGCTAGTTGAGGTAACAGATTTACTAGTCTGAATCCAATTTTACTAGTCCAAAAAAGAAAAAGAAAAAAATTTACCGTGATGAAAGGCAATGTAGATTTAGCATGTTGTCTAGAAAATGCAATATAAAATTTCTGCAACTAAAAATTCTTGCTAGTTTGGGCAGACAAGTTGTTGAAAAAATTTAATAGTCTGAATTCAAATTTACTAGTCTCTGGCTTCGGACTAGTGCCTAACAGAGCAGACTGGAATGGTAAACCATTGTAAGGACTTAGGACTACCTAAATAGTGAGCCTTAGGCCAAAATCATAAGAGCAGTTGTGTCTGTAAAGCAAGTTGGATAATTAATCTTTTTATAAGGCTTCCTTTTGCAGGGTGTATGCTAGACGGAATGGTAAAAAACACGGTTTACTTACATCTTTACATATGGGTATTTCACATTTTCTTGTACAGTGAACTTCCCCATCAGTACATTCACAGGATTCACAAGTGTTGTTTGGATTTGTCCACATCTCTCCAGACTGAAATAATTATGTATCACAGATTAAGAATCATTTTATTTTATGATCCATGATATACAAAAATGCATTTATGTTAATCATATAAATACAGTATGTTTTATTTCATTGACAGCTAAACATTTGAAGATACCTAGAAAGTGAATCTCAAGAGCCATTTTGCTCACCTTAACCATGACTTATCACTGTATAAAACTTTTTGAAAAGAATAATTTTCAACAATGTTAATAGGCCTCCACTTTAAAACTCTATACCCTGCTAGTAGCCATCTTTGAGCTGCTAGCCTACTGGTCAACGTTTTGAAGGGGAACACCATACCTGTTAACCCTCCCACATTGCAAGGGAGACTCCCACTAACTCATCAAATCTCCTACTTGAGAAGTTTCTTCCTTGTGGGAGACCAAAATCTCCCACAAAACTGAAAAAATCTCCCACAATCTCCCATATTTGCAAAATAAAACAATATTTTAAGAAAAGAATTGCTATTTTCATAAAAAATGTTTATTTTACTGCTTTATATATACTGAAAACAATTATTATTTACACAATATGACAATAGAAGCCACCCAAAGCTGTTAATTATGTTGTTTTAGTTAATTAGTCTTCTAATGGTATTAGCTAATTGCTCATTTATCTTTTGATGTTAACCTTTCATCACAAGAAAAATTATAAAAAATTCCTGTTTAAGATCGTCACGCAAAATCTCCCACAAACAAAAACTGTTATGAGGGAGATCTCCCACATAGTACTTCTAATAGGCTAACACCTATGGGAACACCCTAACAATTTTTGTGACTAAGTTTGGTTCTTACTGGCTCTGTCATTTCAAAGTATCTTAAATGTGTTTTACATAGTGTTCAGAGTTTAATTAGCATCATTAAACCTGGTTTAAGCCAACATTTTATTTATAAAATGCCCGTTCTAAGTCGGGAATATGACGACTTGCCAAAAATGTTCTGTGTTGGGTTGTGTTTCCTTGTTATACGGATTTCCCTTACTGGTCTCTCCCTTTGATCGATTCCGACTTTTATTGTCACTTTTATTTATTATTTTCATCCAAATAATAATGTCAATAATTTTCGTTAAGCAGCCCAAGGCTTCTTGAAATGAGTTTCAATTGGGCCAATGTTAAACTTTGTTCATTTATGGTGGCCATTTTGGATATATTGCAGGCTTGGTGGACATATTTTTGAAGGGATTAGTTTTGATTGTCTAATTATTTTACAATGAGAAGACCTTTGAATGATTTCCCCAAAAAGGGTCTAATGTTGAACTATATTTCCTGCTGGCAGTAATTTATGATGGAAGCAAACCTATATATTTGGATCTACTAAAGTACTTTATCACCAAGTTTCATTTGAAATGACTAAGTGGTTGAAGAGATTTTTGAGTAGTTTTCTCACAGGTTCTATGTGCTCCCCTTGCAGCCATCTTTGCTGAAGTGTTATACATCTTTTTGTAAAGGGTGTCATCAAAAGACCATTATAAATACATGCAAGTTTGGTTCTGACTGGCACAAAAGTTTCAGAGGAGATCTTGAATGGTTTTCAGATAGGGTCCAATCTTAAACAATAGTTCCTGCTAATGACTATCTTGAATGGCCGTGGAACTGCCAGAATTATTTTCAGGGGAGTACACAATGCAAAAACTATTGTGACCATGTTTGTTTAAAATCACTACTTCAAAAATCTACAACAAATGGATTGATAAATGATGGATGCCAAGTGATAAGTCCATATCAAGGGAATCTCATAGTTATTAAGAAATAATGTTTGATACTATATCAAAGTGTATTCAAATTATGCATTCTTCCATTCTCAGCAGTTGATTAAATGTACTCTTGATATTAGAATTTCAATTTTGACATGCTCACTAGAGCTCACATGTTGAAAAGCGAAATATTACTATCTAAAGGGAAGAAATATCTTAACTTGCTCCTACCTGAAGGAGAAACCATATTTCTCCAATTCTAAAGCTGGTTGTTAAATATGCATGTGACTTTTTGACCAAAGGGCATTGTTTCAACATCCTTGAGACGTTTCCTACTATTTCATATATTTTTAGTTCTGCACAAATTTCATGGGAAAAAAACATTCTCATTCAATTAGGTTTAGATTTAATTTTTTTTTCATTTTGATAAAAAAAATTTGATCTTAAAACGCTCACTAAAGCTTGATTTGTTGAAAATCTTAAATTTTACATTTTGTACTAAGAAACGAAAGTCAGAATTTAGGGTACCACCACCATAATTTTAATTATTTTTTCAGGTAAAAGCAATAGGTATAGTTAAGTTTGACACCCCCACCAAGGTAAAAATAAATTATTTGCGTTCCTGCCACCCAGTACATTTTTATCTGGAAAAGCCCTAACTAAAGTGAACCTGAAACCGAATCTATTCTAAAATCAGGGATTCATTAACACTGAAAATTATAATTATGTCTCTCATTATACACCTAATACTTTAAATGGTGAATGTATAATATTGTTTCCAATCAAAAGGTAATATCATGCTTATGTCCATACCTCTCTAGCCTCTGGTGTATAACAAATAGAACAGTTTTCCCTCTTGACACATTCACCAGTTGGACTGAGGTAGTAGCCATCCTCACAAATACAACCTTGATCTATTTCTTGACAAATTTCGGGTGGTAAAGGATTATACATGTTTTCACAGGTAGCTTCACAAAATGTGTGGTTAGTCCACCTTGTGTTGTTTTTGTCACAAACTAAAATAAGAAAAAAAAAATCAATATTGTTCAAAAATGTGACCAGAACTGTAAACCAATCCTGAAAAAGAGGGAGACATGGTACACCTCATGACAGTTAAGATTTAAACCAAATTTGAAATACTCACTACATGCAGAAGCTAAGGAATCTTTGCAAAATATATGACTATATGACAACAATTAAAACATATTCCTGTATAAGATACATATAGTTTCTTCAATGAGGAATAAGTTGATTAAAAAATTTCTCACATTGAGTTAAATAAACTTTGGCAATGTTTGAACACAAGGCTTGCCAAATTTTTAAACATTTGAAAATTTATTTAACAAGATGTGAGAAATTTCATAATTAACATGTCTAAGTTGTGGAAACTGTTTCTCCATTGACTTTACACCGAGGATTGTATTCCCAATAGATTTTGAGAGAAATTTATTGGAAACTGGAGAAATACCATATAACCACTTTATTTGCACAAAAAATTATATGAGGTCAGTTGGTAATTATTGAAACTGTTCTTTCAGAAAACAAATACTTAAGTCTCCCAAACGGGTGCGTATAAATTCAGCCACATTATCATTTTAGCGACTATCACTCCAGCGACATATTTTGAGTAATTCCGTATATCATTTCAGCAACGTTTTTTCTGTGTATTATATATGAATTCAGCGACGCTGATAAAAGAAACAAATTAAATATACATTGATGTAAATCTTCAAAAAAGGTCAAGTAGATAGAGTACCAGTTAAAGTGGATAGAGTATCAGTTACAACTGGGGCTAATACAACTAATTAATATAACAGTTATATTAGTCCCTGGTTAAAGGTAGTTCCCGAAGGTATTAGTTCAATTCAATGATTACAGGACTGTCTTGGTAGGGACTCTTGAGTAGTTGAAGGCGAAAATCAGTGCCTCAATACTAGTTAGTGGAACTGAGAATTAACTGTATCCCTAGCCAATTCAAAAGATAAAAGCTGACATATTTTCTAATAGAAACAAGCTATAAATTGACGTGAAGTTTCCAATAACATTCGCCACATGAAAACTGTAGAAATAGACTAGATTTTTTATTTGACGAAAAACAAATAACCTGGAAATGGAGACGGATAAGTAAGTAAAGAAGGCATAATGGTTGGGTTCAAGTACAAACTAAACAAAGCTTACATGACCACCTATCTTTTGGGATCTGTGCATTCAAAACTCTGGCTCAATGTTAAGCAAACCTCAAAGATCTGATGATTCTACATGTACACGAATAAGTGTGAATACAGAAAGATATTCGACAGTCTCTGCAACTTTCAATTTTAAAATGCAAAGTTAATTCTATAAACAATAAATTTGTGACTGTAGATAATATATAATCTGCAAAAAATTCTACTTCACCTACCGGTTTTACAGGTAAATGTGGCTGAATTTATAAAATAAAATGTCGCTGAATTTATATGATTTTTGTCGCTGAAATGGTAATGTCGCTGAAATGAAAAAAGTTGGAAATGTTGCTGAATTTATCATCTCCGTCCCAAACAAATAGCATATCAGATTAATGTAATGTATTAAGTCACTTATGCACCTGAGGGACATTTCTGGAAAGTTTCATGAGATTTAAAGCATAGAAATTTCACAACTTTTTCAACTTTTTTTCTGTTCCAATAACAAACAGCACTAATTTGAAAACTGAGGACTATATAGGACATCTTCTTATTGTACTCTACAATCATGATGAATGCCATAGTTCCAGGGGTCGACTCTAACAGTAGTCATGTAGCCCCAGGCTAGTGAATTTGAGGAAGGACTACTAGAATTTGTAACTTGGTAGTCCCTTGGTCTAGTAAAATTTAGAAAAATTTTTAAAGGTATATTTATTTTGGGCCGGTAAAATCATCATGGGACTAGTGAATTCAGGAATCTTGTAGTCCTTTTGTCTACTAAAAATTAAATTTAGTGTCAACCCCTGTAGTTCCAGTGATAGGTGACAGAGTTGAGGCAAAAATTTTGGGTGGAAAAATATAAAATAATGATAAGAATCGAACAAAAACTATAACTCCATAAAATCTTCTTTGGGGGACTTAAACTCAGAAAAAAGAATAATTGTTAAATAATCACAAGTATACCAACAAAGACACTTTTCTTCAAAATTGTTAGAAAATTCATGTGTATTATAGGATTAAACACTAGTTTTTAGGAAATTATCTACATGTATGTATAAGCTCTGGCACTCACAAACTGAAAAAAGTGTCTGAAGGACTTTATGTAAAGTTTATGTTTTATCAGAGTAACAACATCTTTATTTGCTGCACTACAGTTTTAAGGAACAGATTAATGGGCAAACAGAAATATCGAAAAATATTTCTTTGGTTGTTCATGACGTTGACCAATGAAATTGAACATTACTATTGCATTTGGAATTATCATAAGATTAAACATACCACAGTCTGCCTGATAACAGTCTTTGGTATCCTCATTTACAGTTTCACAATTACTATCTGCAGTGAGTAGGTCTTGTCTTCTCCTTGTAATTCCAAAACCACAGCTTACTGTACATTCTGACCATGGTGTCCATTCATCATAATTACAGGCACCTATAATTTGAATAGCATTTCAATTAAACATACAGGAGATGAAATCATCTATCTTTAAATTGTCAACAATGGTAGACTCTAAACTACTGCTGTATGACAAACAAGACGACTTCACTTTTCCAAAAAGTCAACTTCCCTTTTCTATGTAGAGGCATTCAACACCAGGATATTGATTTTTCATCTCCCTACTCGCTCCCTTTCAGAGGGCCGGTGGTCAATTCAATAATTTCCTTGATAGAGCTCAGTTGCTTACTAATGGGCCTTTCAAAAAAGGGTTTGTTACAAATAACCTGAATTTATCATCACTGCCAAAGTTTTGATGTTGACATCATGATCTTGTGGACCACTCTGGGATATCAGTTTCCCAGTTGACAACAGATCTTTCCCTTTTCAGATTAAGTTGCTTTTTTCCTCTATTGAATTTGACTTTACCACTAAAATTGACATTTTCAACACCATGTATATCACATAAGAAGCAGGAGATGCTTACTTTACCAGTGCACCTGCACAGCCCAGAACAGAATACTTTTTGCAATATACAGAAATAGGAATTATCAAATAATCAATAACTTGAAGAATTGTTCATCACTAAATAACAACTCTTTGCATTGATAATAGTTACTGTGTTTTAAGTAAAGGCTTAAACCAAATTTCTTGCTAGTAGCTAAAAATCTTTAACAAATTGATACAAAAATAGGTCTACTGAAATTGATCAATAGCTACTGTATTCTGATGAATAGAGACTGGACAATGACCACTTGGATAAATCCTACCTTTCACCCCCTCCGATTCATCATTAATCAATTTACAATAGCTTTTGATAAATTTCAATTGACCTATTTTCTGTAAATTTGTAAAAAAAAGTTTTAGCTGCAAAAAAAAAAAAAAAAAAATTGGTATAAGCTTTCGCTTGAAACACAGTATACAGGGTTCCCACAGATTTTTCCTGATGAAATTCAAGGACTTTTCCAGGTATTTTCAAGGATTTTTCAACCTTTTTCAAGGTCAGATTTTTACACCTTTTAGGATTTGTATGGAATTTTCCACTGATGTTCTCAGTGTTTGCTGAACTTTCATTTAAGATTACATAGGAGCCATGATCTTGTGGAGATGTGAAAGATCTTGCAAATCAATATGGGTATCAATTAAGACATTGTAGAGTATTTGATACACATGATACATGTGTTTAAAAATCATGTTCCTTGAAATAATCCGGCACCTGAATCCGTTTTTAGGGGTCAGACTGCAGAGCTGCTGGGCGCATCCCCAGATGGTGGATAGGGGTATGTCCTGTCTATGCGGGGTAGTGGGGGTAATAACACGGAAAGACTGGCCGCGAACTATTGTAGCTGAACTGTGTGGAGAAACGCCACACTCCATACAATGTAAAAATCCCTTTTACATTTTTTCTAAGGAGAGCAGAGTCTCTGGGTCCCGTGTAGAATGCTAAATTTCCTGCCCCTACCCATTCTCCCCCTTTTTCGGTGGCCGTCGAAAACTCGTTGCCCCGGTTATCCCTTCAACATTTACTTTTTCATTCTTTTACTTAATTTTATTTTTTTGAATTGATTAACTTGTTCTCGTTCTGATATAGCTGAAATATTGCTCACTGGATGTTAAACTCTTGAAATGATTAACTTGTTCTTTTACTGATATAGCTGAAATATTGCGAATTGGGAGTTAAACTCTAACTAATCAAGCCCTGATATCACAGGTTTTAATTGTATAGATAGAGGCAAGCCATGAGGTATTACTGTGCATTATACAAGATGATTAGTTATAACTTCTATCTTTTTTTCCTGTAAGATATTTGAATTTTTCTTTCTTTTTGTATTATTGATTAGAATTGATTTTTCCACTTGTATCTAAAACTAATGTATACTTCACTCTTTTATTGGAATACCATTACCAATTTTTTCTTATACATATATACAGTTGTGCTTGATACATCTACTTAAGATATTGATATAATTAATAGTTTAATCTGAAACAGAACTTTTATTCAAACAATACTGGTACATTTCAAATAACTAAATACCGAAGTTACTGTCAATTCCGTTTCTGCATATGCGCATTTCAACAACCAATGTCTCTTCAGTGCAGACAAAACCAGAACGTTTGGAAGACCATACACTCAAAAATGTATAAAAACTGATAGAGAACAAATGACCAATATCATCTAAATCAAAGCCAAAATTAACAAAGGACAGAGCTTTGCATGAGGAAGGTACCCAACAGCTTTCAACAAAATTTACAAAAATTTAGACATTAGCATCATATTGTAAGTAATCATTTAATAATACTCTCCAAGATATGGCAAACCAATGCCCACATACGAATTCTGTTACACCCTCAGAAAATAATTATGTTTTTGAAAATTTTCTTAGTAATGCCTTTTGGGATTCAAAGCCAGAAGTGTTTTTTTTTTATACTGCCTGCCTCCCAATCCCTTATCAACCATGAATAGTTCTATTCGGGAACATTCTTTCATGTACCCCATCTGTTTGAAGTTGGAAACATACAATACCGGCGATTGTAGAATGAAAACACATATATTCCGCCAAGAATGAACTGAAGCAACGTGTTCCACTGGAAAATCGGAGAAATGGGTAGGGGCAGGAAATTTAGCCATCCAAGCGATGCCTAGTGAGTCTGCTGTTATTCAGGAAATACAGTAGGGGTCTCTGAACTGCATGGGGCGTGGTGTTTCTCCACACAGTTGTTTAAAATGGTTTGCAGTCACGCTGTCCAATTATGAATTGTCTATCTCACTGCCAATGGAAAGTGGGAGAATTGGGTAGGGGCAGGAAATTAAGTTTACAATGCGACCCAAAAGCGACTTGTGCTCTTCAAGGGGAAATATAGAAGGGTTCAACTTAGTCATTTCGAATATAATATAAGTAAAGGATGAAAGATTTAAAAAAAGAATGGGCAACCAGAGAAGTGAGTATTGTTTGCCACTGGAACATGGGAGTAATGGGTAGGGGCAGGAAGTATAGCCTTCTATACTACCCCAGTGGGTATGCGTATGCATGAGAAACATAGAAGGGGTCTTTATGTATATTTCAAACGTTCAGTTTGTCTTGAATGGCTTGTCTTCAGACTTTCCGTATTATGACCTGACTACCCCGCATAAATTGGACATTCCCCTATCAAATACCTGGGGACACGCAATGCAGTATTGTTTTGACTGAGACCTTGATCAACTGTATGCTATTAAGAACATTGTTTATCTATCGGAAGCTTTTTTTTAAACAATGATTGCCCAATTTCGGAAATAAGTATGTTTTATTTAAACATACATATATGAATAAATCATATATTTGCAATTTGGATCCGTAGTTTCATATTTTTACTTGAAAATCCGTAGATAATATGGAAAATCCGTAGTTGAAAACACCTATGCGTAAAAATATTCAATCTGACTTCCCTGGTATGGAAGTTATAGCTCCTTCTTTCCGATCGTCGTTTCGCGATGTTTTTGGTTACACCATCTTGTTTTTACAAAGTTTGAAACATGTGTAATTTAACATTGGAGTCTATGGGAGACTGAATTAGTTGAGTTATATCAAAGCGCAATTTTCTTGACGTTCTTTTGTTATATGCTCACCAAGATAAATACCTTTACCTAAAGCCAGACATGGTTTGTTTACAGTCGCGCCCGATATGAAATTCAAGACTTTATCCCGGATTTTCCAAATTTTAAAGCTTTTCAAATCCATATTCCCGACTTTTTCCCGTTTTCCCGGTAGTGTGGGAACCCTGAGTATAGAAAAACCATCAACAATCTATTATCACACATTCTTAGATATTAACCAAAGTAATAAAACTTTAAAAATTAAATTTTCACTATTTTACTTTATCAAGAAATATATTACATTGGATCCTCAAATGTTGGTACATGAAATTGCCATATCTAGGTCATTTCTTTGTAAATGTATAATGACTTTTGGAATCCGGAATTCCCAATTAGTGACACTTATTTGGCAGGGGGCTCTTGAGTCTTTTGAACCATCTGAACTAACTTATTCTATTTACTGACTTTGCATTGTGCATGTTTAATTCAAACTTTTTGGTTGGTACTTATTTTGCAATATCAATGGATTCTGATTTTGGCCCCCTGCACTACGCTTATCTTTATATACCGGTATCCTGATTAGAAACATATTTCAGTAGGTACATGTATAAGATACCTGTATGTATCACCAAAATATATTTTCACATTGAATAACAATTTCAAAATATACCAGAGAATGCCATGACTTTAGCTCCCACAAGGTCTATATCAAATTGTGATGTTAAAGAAATCACCAATTTATATGTCTGTAACTTAAAATATAAATATATACTGCTGAAGTAATTTTATTCAAGGACATGTATTTTTGTGGTTTTTATAAATATCACTACTTTGTGGGTACTTAAATTGGCGGTTTCGAATTCTATGCATTAAAGCTCTAGGGAAAAATGAATTTCATAAGGAACTTGATTTTGTGGTCTTAGCAAACAACAGAATCCATGAAAATTGAATTTCCACAAACAATAGTACTTCAACAGTATATAATGCCTCCCTTAAGAGCAATGACACTACTTAATACAACATTGAATATACACAGAAAACAAAATCTTTATCTGTATAAACAGTAGAAGAGTTATGTGAAGGTAACCATAAAATGTGCCAACAAATGGATTAATCCAACAGACCTACAGGGGTTCATACAATATGAACCCAGGTTTTTTTCCACAAGACTGTAAATGAATAATGTATCTTAAGTTTCTTAATAAATGTTCTTCTAACAGTCAAATTCCTGTGCCTTGTGGATATTATAGTAGCGGGCCAAAGAGGTCAAACAGGATAATCAGAGGCTCCAAGGAGCGTGTATCACTCACCTGGCTTTCAGTTGCCACAATCAAGGTAAAATTGTAAGTTATACAGTTGATCTTCAGTTTCTCAAACTTTCGTAACTCAAACACCTCCAATATCTTGAACTGTTTTTAAAGTCTGATCATGTTCTACTATACTTCTTTGTTGGGCTTTTTTGCTAAGGAACACTTTTGACACCAGTTTTGAAGTCGAGATGTCATTTTGTAAATGGCAGTCAGCAATTTTTAACATCGGTTTTGAAGTTGCAACATCAATATCTACTTGGAAATCAAATTTCATTGAAAGCGGACACTGTTGAATTTTCCCACCTTTTTTGGTGGCCATTTTAAAAATGGCGGTAAACGAACAATTTTTAACATCAGTTTTGAAGTTACAACATTAAGACCAATTTGGAAACCAAATGTCATTGAAATCGGACAATGTTGAATTTCCCCACCTTTTTTGGCGGCCATTTTGAAAATGGCGGTCAACGAACAATTTTCAACACCGGTTTTGAAGTCGCAACATCAATGTCTATTTGGAAACCAAATTTCATTGAAATCGGACATTGTTGAATTTTCCCTCCTTTTTTGGTGGCCATTTTGTAAATGGCCGTCAACAAACAATTTTCAACAATGGTTTTGAAGTCGCAACATCAATATCTATTTGGAAACCAAATTTCATTGAAATCGGACAAAGTTGAATTTTCCCGCCTTTTTTGGCAGCCATTTTGAAAATGGCCGTCAACAAACAATTTTCAACAACGGTTTAAAGTCGTAACATCAATATCTATTTGGCAAATTTCTATGAAATCGGACAAAGTTGAATTTTCCCGCCTTTTTTGGCGGCCATTTTGAAAATGGCGGTCAAGGAACAATTTTCAACATCAGTTTTGAAGTCGCCACAGCATGGCAAACATTTCATCAATTTACACTTAACCTTCATCTTCTATAGTTTTGGAAATAATAAATGAAAAAATGGAAATTTTAAAAATTCGGTGAAAAAAGGGCAATAACTCCTACAAGGGTTTATGGATTTTCTTCAAAATTATAGGGTGGGTAGATCTTGATATGCTGAACATTTTGTTATTTACACTTGACCTCTAACTGTTACACTTTTTGAAATAAAAAATAAAAAATGCTAAAATTTTGAAAATTTATCCGAAAAAGGGCTATAACTCCGAGATTGGTTTCAGATTTTCTTCAAAATAGCACAGTGGGTAGATCTCATCATGCTGATCATTTTTACTCCCGTCAGATTTTTTATATCTGTAACGGTTTTCGAGTTATTGGCCAAAAACTGCAATTTACCCCTATGTTCTATTTTTAGTAACAGCGGCCATGTTGTTCGAGAGAGGGACAAACTGAACATCAGTTTGAGAAGCTATACCCTGATGATGATTCAGGCCAAGTTTGGTTACATTTACACCAGTGGTTTCAGAGGAGAAGATTTTTGAAATTGTTGACAGACAGACAGACAGACAGACGGACGACGGATGCATAGTGATGGCAAAAGCTCACCTGGCCTTTTAGGCCAGGTGAGCTGAAAATGAGGGTCCTCATGGGGGGGGGGTCCTAGGAATCAAATAATCATTTAATTTTTGCCTTGGTAATCAAATAAACATCATTAAATTTTTACCTTCGTAATCAATAAATTTTTGGCTTGGTAATCAAAAAATATATAAAAATGCAAGCTAATAATAAAAGAATCATTTAATAAATGCTCTCGTAATCAAATAATCATTGAAAAAATACCCTGATAATCAGGTAATCAAGAAACCCATAACGGACCTCAATAAAGGGCTACGCCGAGCGCAGCATGATACGACCGCAGCATGTCGATCACTGAAATTTTAACAAAAGTAGTTCAAAGTGAATGTGGACACAGTAAAGAGCTTGACACAATAATTAGATGGACACAAAAATAAGCTTGACACAGTTATTAGCTGGAAACAAACTGCCGAAAAAATCAACCCTTTTGATCACTTATTGATAAAAAAAACTGTAAGAGCTATGCAAAATATGTTACTATCAACTAACACTTTACATCCATAGAAATAAAAAAAAAAAATCCATCGAAATCTGATGAAAAATAAAGATTTGACATATTTAGAAAAATTGCAATTTTGGCCCCTTTGACCCCTTGTAGCTCCAAAACGGTAAGAGCTACGCCAAATCCGTTGACATAT
>MJUU01055939.1:118913-130728 GCA_002080025.1 Modiolus philippinarum
CAGAACAACTGTGCAAAGTTTCAAAAGTATCGGGTTAAAGGTGTCGGAGTTTCAGATTACACAAACTTGGTACCCCCAAAGCGTGACGGACGGACGGACGGACGGACAGACGGACGGACGGACGGACGGACGGACGGAGTCGAGCGGCTCCGAGACCTGCGGTCACCGTTGGTGACGCAGGTAAAAACCGTTTAAGTAGCTTGAATTTGAGGATTAGCTGATTCAAGCAGCAGATTGAAATATTATATATACTACCAAATAATATACAATCACCCTCCCCCCAAAAATAAGTAAAATAAAAATAAGCAAATAGATATAAAAAATAAAATAAAATAAAAAGAGCGACAATCGCCTGATTTAAGAGTACCCTACGCATTTAGTGCATTTAATACGGGACTTTCGAGACAGGAACTCTCGTGTTATTGAATGTGGAAACGATCTCCTTAAATACCAGTGAGACGGAGTGACTGGGTTCTTGATCTATTGAAATTAATATACACCACATAAAAAACAAAATGTTTATGGAATTGAAGTATACACTTACAATTGTTCCTAGATGACAAGTCTTCAACTAAATTTTAATTAACGAAAAACAATTAATTTGAAGCGCTACAACAGACTGAATATAGACCACCCATAGCTCAACAGTGTTCATTTATAAGTGATTCCCTCTCAGTGTATAGCCCATTTCAAAAAGTGTTTTTGAACTCTCCCATCAAATGGAGGTACACACACTCTTCGCTTCCGGTTATCACTCGTACGGTTGGTTAACAATACGCAACTTAACCCCTGAATACATTTTAATTATAACAAAATTAGTGCAGTGTCACAGTAAACCACACTTAACAATGACATTGTAATCTAAATATGAACAGTTTTATGAACTGTTTTCAGGATTATCAACACTTGCTGTGTTGGGTTGATAACCGGAACTGTTTATTTGTATTTAAATGCCGAAACCGAAGGGTGGACCAAATGATTTCTTGAAAAAGCCTATTGATGTATTGATTTTATTCGTATAGTATCAGAAATGTATTCCGGTTTGAACACGACACAGAAGATCGCTTGCTCACTTATACGAACATTAGATATATATGTAAATATATACCGACGTTACTGTTATTTTGGTTTCTCCAGAAGGTCATTTCGACAACTTCACTGTGGTAAAGCTGATGACCGTAACTGCAGTTACGGTCATCTCAAGATGGCGGAGGCAGAATCAGGTAAGATTTTGTTTTGCAAATAAAATAGCTATTGTAGGGTTTCGGGCATTTAAATAGTGTGCTTTCGGTTGGTAATGGTGTACTTGTTCAGAAGAAATAAAAAATCATACACAAAATACGAACACAAAGCCGTAATTTCAATTTTAAAATTTTAAAAAGATGACCGTAACTGAAAACTGAGATGACCGTAACTGGATTATGTTCAATTTTGGGGATGACCGTAACTGATATTGGATAATATTGTTTAGTTCTCAAAATATTCCCTTTGAATTATATAGCCGAAATAAACACCAAAAAAATAATAATAATCTAGCCTAAACGGAAGAAACCGACAAGCCAAAGGCGACAAAAAGAGCCATTTTTTGATATTAGAAAATCATTTTTTTTTTTTAATAAAAGAAATTCATTATATAATATTTCAAACTCATTTTTTTTATTTTTTAAATATTAGAAATGCAATTTCTAATATTGAAAATCAATCTCTGTTATAAGAAACAACGGCAGTAGAATACCGAAGGAACAAAGGAGTGAAATTTACAAAAATCGAAGTCCAGAAGGTTTTTAATTATATAAAATATATTAAAAGTTCTTTTTTCAATATTAAAAAATCATTTTCTAATACCAAAAATTATTTTTTTAACATTAAAAATGAATATTAGAGAATGATTTTTAATATTAGAAAATAATGTTATTTCTTATATCAAAAAACTATTTATTAATATTAAAAAATCTTTTTCCAATATTTAAAAACTGAGTTTTAATATAAGAAAATTAGAAATTGCTATATTGTCAATGAAATTGATTTTTGTGTCGCCTGTTGTAAGCAGAGTCGACACATCTATAGAGATTACTATCCGTCGTCTTACGTAGTCGTACTGCGTCGTCCGTCGGTTTTTGAATCCGCAAGTCCTTCAAAACTGCTAGTCCAATCAGACTTTCAGGATATTTGGTTAACATGGTGTAGTTCTGCACCTGATACTTAAAATTTAGATTTTATAGAATAAAAGGTTTACAGAGCCAAAATTGCTCATTTGTTAATCTGGTTTGTTAATCTGCAACTCCATCACAACTATAAGTCAGATTCCAACCAAACTTGCAGGATATGTTGTTCGCCTGATACTTGTTGTGCATCTGATACATAAAATTTTGATTTTACAGATTTTACAGGTTCACTGTGCCAAAATAGCTCATTTGTTAATTTAGTTTGTTAATGTGGAACTCTTTCAAAACTATAAGTCATATTCCAACCAACCTTTCAGAATATGTTGATCACTTGATATGATTGTGCACCTTATACTAAAAATTTTGATTTTTACAGATTTCAGAGGTTCATGGAACCAAGCTGCTCATTTGTTAATTTGGTTTGTTAATATTCGACTCCTTCACTACTCAAAATTTTGTTTTTGCAGATGTAAGAGGTTTGCCAAGCAAACATAGCTCATTTGTTAATTCAATTTGTTAATCTGAAACTGTATTCATATTTAAGAAAAATTGCATAGTATGTTTTTCTCCTAATCTAGCCATGCACATGATACTTAAAATTTTAATTGTACAGATTTCAGAGGTCTAATGGTCTAGTGGCTCTTCTGTAGTGCAGGCGACACAAGTGTTCCATGGAACACCCATCAACTTTTTAATATCAGAAAATAAATTTATAATAAAAGAAAATATGTTTGATTTTCTAATATTATAATTGAATATCTAATATTAAAATGAATTTCAGGAACGCCAAGAGTCTGTCACGTAAGTCCGTCACCCGTCAGTCAATCTTTCACATTTTCATCCCCTCATATGAAATCGCGGCAAATTCAGGAAAGATTTATGGAAGGTCGATCCTAACAAAAATTTCTCATTTCGATCCAATCCNTTATGATATAAACAATACGAAGAAGTAACTTATTGATGATATATGATATGAGAATAATACAATATTACATTATCATGACTATAATAATTCTTTCCTTATTTCAAGGCATTCTATTATATATTCACAAATCTGTTTTAGGCAGTGTTCTGACTTGTATAAAACATAAGGGTTAAGATATTTTTAAAGTTTTTATTCTTATACATATTAAGAAAATTTATATGTTGAAACAGTGTTAGGCGCTTTATTTGGTATGCCTTATAGTGCAATAAAAAATTACTTGAAAATTACCTGACATGAGGAGTATCTCCCCCGTGAATACCTCTGTCCTTCTGTTATTTTGGATATGTTTTGAGATCCTTTTCCATCAGCTTTTTCATATTTTTCTGTTTATGATCAGTATTTGTGTTGATTTGCACTGAAGATACATAAGTCAATCTGCAGAAACTAAATTTACAGTAACATCAGAAATTTGTTATACAGTAAATGGGGTAATAACAAAATTACCGAACAGAGGGGTCAAGAGCCCAAGTCCATGAGACAAAAAAGACAAATCAGGTAGAAAGCACCAGAAAAATTGTCGACCGCAATGGTCCTGATTTTAACCGGTTTTATGGCATGCCAAAATGAGAACCGAATCGTCAGTATAAATAAAAATAACCCAAAGAGACAAAGGCAATACAGATAAGAAAAAAAAAATACACATACAGATGAACAACACAGACCCATATAAAAACCATGGTTGAAATCAGATGCTCCTGAAGAGGTAGTATTTCTTGCTTAGTATTATATATTTTTTTCAAACCTTTAAGCAAAAGGTATACCAACACATTAGCTGTGTCCTTTGCCAATCACTGGCAAATTCGCCCATTACAAAATACCAAGTTTTCAAGACGTTTACATATAATGCTTTATTTCAAATTTAAAATAGAAACAATCATCATACTCCGAAAAAAAAACACAAGTACTTAATATATTAAAGTTTAAGTCTACATTAATAACGTTTAATCCAACCTCATTCTCATTCTTTGAGGTAATATCATTTTCCATCTTAATATGTGGTAAACCACATTAACCTTGATATTTCATCTGCCTTCCATAATATCATATAGATCAAGGAAAAAACAGTGCAAATTAATAAGTTAATAATAAAGTGCTACAATACTATGAATGGCGAAACCACCGAGAGAAAAAAGATAAATCCAAGCGCATGATCTTGTAAAGGACATTTGACATTTTTATTATTGTTTCGTTTTTTTTTGTTTTTTTTTTTTGTAGAATTCTTGCTTTCTTTTAATTCAAACAATACAATGTCTTAAATTAAAAGAATGTGTTGTGAATTGACAACATGTAACAAAGTAAACTAGAGTCGAAACGACAGTGTCCCGGACTCCCTGTTTGACACAGAAAACAGTTGTTATGGACCCCTGCTTTAATTTTTATTTGGAAAAGCAATAATATAGTGTCACTGTCTATGTTTACTAGAATAAATTCGAGGATATGTGATTTTTATGTAAATTTGCAAAATATAACTGGTCTAAAAGAGTTTTAAAAACTTTACCGAAATTGGAATCGAATATTTTTAGAAGAAAATGAGCTTTAATAAAAACAAATTTAAAGGTATCTTTCCTGGGATATGTAGTCTGTAAGGGGTTCATGAATATTACCAAAAAAAAGATGAAATTTAACATAACAGAAAAATCAAGCATAAAAACCATGGGTGCTAGGTAGAGTCCCCCTTAAGGAGTTTTTCGGGTCTCATGCCACATTTGTCACGGTCAACATCTTGAGGCTCCTAGGTGCTTTGAAAAACCGCTTAAGTAGCTTGAATTTGAGGATTAGCTTAATATTAATCTGCTTCAAGCAGCAGATTGAAATATTATATATACTACCAAATAATATACAATCCCCCCAAAGTAAAATAAAAATAAGTAAATAAATAAAAAATTAAATTAAATAAAAAGAGCGAGAATCGCCTGATTTAAGAGTGCCCTACGCATTTAGTGCATTTAATACGGAACTTTCGAGATAGGAACTCTCGTGTTATTGAATGTGGAAACGATCTCCTTAAATACAAGTGAGACGGAGTGACTGGGTTCTTGATCTATTGAAATAAATATACACCACATAAAAAACAAAATGTTTATGGAATTGAAGTAAACACTTACAATTGTTCCTAGATGACAAGTCTTCAACTAAATTTTAATGACGAAAAACAATTAAATTTGAAGCGCTACAACAGATTGAATATAAACCACTCTTAGCTCAACCGTGTTCATTTATTAGTGATTCCCTCTCAGTGTATAGCCTTTTCAAAAAGTGTTTTTGAACTCTCCCATCAAATGGAGGTACACACACCCTTCGCTTCCGGTTATCACTCGTGCGGTTGGTCAACAATACGCAACTTAAACCCTGAATACATTTTAATTATAACAAAATTAGTGCAGTGTCACAGTAAACCACACTAAACAATGACATTGTAATCTAAATATGAACAGTTTTATGAACTGTGTTCAGGATTAACAACACTTGCCGTGTTGGGTTGATAACCGGAACTGTTTATTTGTATTTAAGGGGGTAGACCTGGGTAGGCCTAAAATTTTCCACCCGTTTAATTTTCTTAATATTTTCAGCATTAAAACTACACATGTTCATGTCGACTTTCAATAATTTTCAACAATTTTTACCGTCCCGTTTTATGTCTAGTGGTCATCAAAGATACCTTGTTTCCTCATATTATTTGGCCCGTTCAGGACTTGATTGTGGTGTATTAAATTGGCTCTAACTAAATTTGTATTCGATTTAAAATTATTTCAAATGCAAAATTCTGTAGTTTAGACATGTGTGAAAGAAAGCATGAATAATGATAGTAAATTTAAATAGTTTGAACTGAAATACATGGGTGTTCTGAATAATATAGTCTGATATTTTTACTCTATTTTGATCACTTTTCAACACTTCTTGTAAAAATTTCTGTCGTTTAATATTCACCAAAAACTGAGAATAGAAAGAAAACTAGTATTTGTAAGATATATCAAAATTTTAGAAAATTCTACCGTCCCATTTTTTCTAAATTTAGAATTAAGTGGGTAAAAATCAATAAAATTGCCGAATCTGTGCTATAAATTACCTCCCTTGGAAGAAATCTGACTTTTGCATATTTTTATTACGATGGACAGCATTGCAAAAATGTAGAGTAAAATGCACTCATTATGAATAACTGGATGTTGGGTATTTGTTTTCATGACAAAATTAATATTCATTTGCTGTGTGGAAATTTTTTTTACAATTCTAAAATTTTGATAATACCTATTGTAATGATTCTATTTGTTTGTATAAGTAATAAAAAAGTGAAAAACAGAGTTATCTCCTCCTACCCCAGGTCTACCCCCTTAAATGCCGAAACCGAAGGGTGGACCAAATGATTTCTTGAAAAAGCCTATTGATGTATTGATTTTATTCGTATAGTATCAGAAATGTATTCCGGTTTGAACACGACTCAGAAGATCGCTTGCTCACTTAGACGAACATTAGATATATATGTAAATATATACCGACGTTACTGTTATTTTGGTTTCTCCAGAAGGTCATTTCGACAACTTGAGTCTTTGATAAAAACATGAAGAAAACCGTAAACTGAAACATGTCGTAAAACTGAACGAGAACATATACCCAAATCTACAGAAAAGCCAAAGTAAATAAAGGACAGGGTATTACATGGGGAGAATGCTTATGACTTAGTTTTAAACAAAGTTTGAAAATTTTCGATTATGATAGACCAATATTTATAATAAACAGATAACATTGCAAAATAATAATTAACAAAGATCCAACCAATAAAGAGTAAAAAAGAACTCCTATGAAAATGTTTCAATTTTCCAAATAATATATAATCAAGGATTGATACATAGAAAAATTGAAACTCATCGAAACTATCACAAATCGTAGGTTTAACCAAAACAAAGGAATCAAGGTACTTTTAAGATTGTTTTAGATGCACGATTTATAAGCAAAAACGCTTGTGTATGTAATTATGCATGCTGAATCTTTTCAAAAGATATAAATAAGAAACAGTACCACCTACAAAGATTTATCTTATCTAAAAGTTATGCAACATGTAGAGTAAGATAAAAGAATTACCTACATAAGTCAAGTTAAATTTGAAATGAAAATATAGAAACTTAATAATGCCATTGGTTTTTAACAATGAGAAACCAACCGGTTTTAATTTGTTTAATTTTCAGAAATATGAAAAAATAATATATATTTGAAAAAAATAACCTTGCGCTTTATTTCGCAAAGCCAGATTAATACCCCCCGCAACTGCATTTGAGTACCAAGGCATGTCATTTTGAAATTAGACTAATTGGAAAGTAAATCTAACAGAAATAAAGCTTGTCAGAACTGAAGTTACAGGTTTATAATCATACTTCATATCTGGTACTTTATTTAAAAGGGTAATACATTAAATAATATATAATTCGGTGGATACAAAGCAATGGCCGAAGGAACAAAGCACAAGATTACACAAATCAAAGTCCAGAGACAAGGCAAAAGCAAGAACAACAGAAGACGGAAGACCAAAGACACCACATGCCCACAAAACACACGAACATTACATATACAACATGATAATTTAACCAAGCTTTCAACACAAAATGAACAAGGATTTACTATCATTAAGGTCAAAGGTCAAAGTCAAGGTCACAGTGACCTAAATTTGGTATGCGACACATCGCCTTCCCATGATTCATCCACACACAAAGTTTGATAATCCTAGGTGCTACAAAAGTTCTGCTCAGGACACGAAATGCACATGGTTTTACTATCATAAAGGTCAAAGGTCAAAGTCAAGGTCACAGTGACCTAAATTTGGTACGTGACACGTCGTCTTCCCAGTTTCGTAATTTTGCGAGTGGGCTTTTCCAAGATGATTACATCATCTATGGAATTCCCTGCTATTTTAAGGTCCTAACATTGAAAATGTCTCTTTTTAAATATTTATGTTTAGAGTTGGACTTAATGATAAAATTAATATATAATTGAAGTCAGATCTTAATTTCAAATTTTATTTTGTGTCAACTTTGTGCAGGGGAGACAATTAGATGAACACTGTAGTTTGCCATGTGCTAAATTTTGAACTCAGTTGCCAGGCAAAATAGCAGCTTTCGGAGGCGATGACCGTACCCTGAAACCCTACTTAAAAGAAAGAAGGAATCATGTTCTTTGTAATGAATTTAATTTCAATGGTAATTTCTGCACCAGTATTGCTGAAAAGTTTGGCTCAACATGGCCTGATTTGGTGCAATTTTCAGTGAAATTTACCATTTTGTCCACATTTGTAATCATCTCAGTTTGCATGTACCCTTGTCAAATTTATTAATATTTTTAAATATCACGAAACTTGAGATTTTAAGCTTTTCATTGGTATATAGATATCCATATATAGACTATATAATTTTATACATATCACATAAAGGAGAGGGTAGTTTTTATTGACTTGTTCATTTTGACGTCACACAAAATAACTGTGTTCTGCATCCTTAAGGGATGTCATGATAAATCTGAAATGCCTTGTATGAGGATGTGCATCAAAGTTTTATGGTTTAATTTGTTTTTTTTTTTTATCTTTGACTCATGGTCATACATTTTCACCTTTTCACTTAATTCTATTGACAGTTTTGTAAGACATAATAACCCCACCCCATTCTTTCAGCAAGTTTAATTTGGTCAGAACTGACTTGGTATTCTGCTCTGTTCGATTGTCCTTTCGCAACTTGAAATGTATCATATTGAAATGCATGAAACTGAAGTTTAAAGAAAAAATGGAGAAAAAATGTCTTTATTATAAAATCATTAAGCTTTCATGTTATGAATTGCTATCCTATTCTGAATGGCAGTATGCAAACATTTAGACACCCTGGTTCTTTGTACAGAAGACTGAAAGATCTTTTTACATTATGACGTCATAATATGTTACCGTGACGTCATAAGAAAATTAATTGTTCGGAATATTAAGTATAGTTTATATTCGACAGAAATAAGTGTATCCTGTTCACCGTTTAGTTAAGATTGGTTCAATTTATGATTGGATTATCCTCTGCTTAACCAGTAACTTTTTCCGTTTTATTTACAACAACTGTTAAAACAGTGCAGTATGCATACAGTACTAAAATGGACCTATTTTAGAAAATATTTGGTCAAATTTAATTTTAATTTCGAATACACCAAATTGATCGGGTAAATGTCCTGAATGTGTCGAAATAAAAAAATAACGCAAAAAAAAAAAAAAAAAAAAAAAAAAACAAAAAACAAAACAAAAAAAAAATAATAATATTGAAAGTTGTCTTAAGGTAGCAAGACACAGTTCCGTAATTTTGCGATTGGGCTTTTCCAAGATAATTACATCATCTATGCAATTCCCTGCTTTTTAAGGTCCTAACATTGAAAATGTCAACTTTTTTTCTAGTTGTGTAGAGTTGGACTTGATGATAAAATTAATAGATAATTGAAGTCAGATCTTAATTTCAAATTTTGTTTGTGTCAACTTTGTGCAGGGGAGACAATTGGGTGAACACTAGTTTGCCATGTGCTAAATTTTGAACTCAGTTGCCAGGCAAAATAGCAGCTTTCGGAGGCGGTGACCGTACCCTAAAACCCTACTTAAAAGAAAGAAGGAATCATGTTCTTTGCAATGAATTTAATTTCAATGGTAATTTCTGCACCAGTATTGCTGAAAATTTTGGCTCAACATGGCCTGATTTGGTGCAATCTTCAGTGAAAATTACCATTTTGTCCACATTTGTAATAATTTCAGTTTGCATTTACCATTGTCAAATTTATTTATATTTTTAAATATCACGAAATTTGAGATTTTAAGCTTTTCATATTGGTATATAGATATCCATATATAATTCTATACATATCATATAAAGGAGGGGGTAGTTTTTATTGACTTGTTCATTATGACGTCACATAAAATAACTGTGTTCTGCATCCAAAGTTCTGCTCCGGACACAAAATTGACATGCTTTTACTATCATATAGGTCAAAGGTCAAAGTCAAGGTCACAGTGACCTAAATTTTGTACGCGACACATCGTCTTCCCATGATGCATCCACACAACAAGTTTGATAATCCTAGGTGCAACGGTACAAAAGTTCTGCTCCGGACACGAAAAGCACAAGGTTTTACTATCATAAAGGTCGAAGGTCAAAGTCAAGGTCACAGTGACCTAAATTTGGTACGCGACACACCGTCTTCTCATGATACATCCACACAGCAAGTTTGATAATCCTAGGTGCTACGGTACAAAAGTTCTGCTCAGGACACGAAATGCACATGGTTTTACTATCATAAAGGTCAAAGGTCAAAGTCAAGGTCACAGTGACCTAAATTTGGTACGCGACACATCGTCTTCCCATGATGCATCCACACACTAAGTTTGATGATCCTAGGTGCTACAGTACAAAAGTTCTGATCCGGACACGAAAGGGGACAGACGGACAGACATGGTAATTCCTATATACCCCCCAAACTTCGTTTGCGAGGGGGTATAATAATACACACCCATGTTCCATAACTTGGTTGTACCATGTATTTTTTAGAGACTTCGTCTCAGGTGTATATCCTTCCATTGTTTATGTTGGCCACAGAACCTGAGCTGTTAGTTAATCTTACACGATTTACTAATTGGGTTGCAAAGATCTACGACTAGATATTCAAGCAACTTATTGGGGGAATGTATAGTTTGTAATGTACCTCTGTTGTCAATTTCAAAATGAAGGTCAAGGAACGAAGCCAATGTGGAAGTATCTGTAGTATCCTTAATTTCAAGCTCTTTTGGATAAATGAGATGAAGAAAATCACCAAAGCGAGGGTTGTTTAGTGATAAAATATCATCTATATAACGAAAGCTGAAATTAAAGGACTGGGCCAGTTTTTTGTCTTTATTTTGAAGAAGCCTTTCAATGAATTCTGCCTCATAAGAATGGAGAAACAGATTGGCTAAAAGAGGTGCACAGTTTGTGCCTATTGGAATTCCGATGGTCTGTTGAAAAACAAATCGAAATTGGAAATAAAAATCGACAATTTGTCTGTTTTATTTCTCAAGCCAAAAACGATCTGTTGACCGGTCAACAGTTTTCAGTCTGTTGACCGATACTGAACTGTTGAAAGTTTGCCTTATTTTAATTGGTTCAAAAACATCACGTCCATTTCACATGATCTCCTGTCGTCTACACAACCAAATTGGCGCCGTGATTGTATTCAGATGAAATGCAGCGTATTATACAAAACTGAAAGTTTCCAATTCCATTAATGTAATAAATATATACTATTAGTAATTTGTTTTGCGAGTATAGAATTCTCTGCTTGTATTGCATCGAGTGCGAAAGAACGAGATGCAATACAAGCTTTGAAATCCATCCGAGCATAATAAATTACTAATAGTATTTTTATCGCTAATTCTATTATTGAAACATATCGGATATATGTTTCCTTTTCCAATGAAGTAATATTTTTTAGATAAACAAATTATTATTGGTTAAATATGGCGCTTTCTTTCTTGGAATTATTTTTGTGATGAAACGTCACGCGACGTCATATTAATACGCTGTTGCTAACGTCCCATAGAGATTGACGATAATATGTTCGTATCAGCGCAGTGCAGTGATAATAGAATTATCGTCGCTCGGAAACAATTGAAAATTGCGCAAATTAGCGATAA
>MJUU01055939.1:131083-146034 GCA_002080025.1 Modiolus philippinarum
AAAGATCTGCAAAATAAAAACTTCCTAGCATCAAAACTGTAGGAGGAGTTGCGCGGACAAACTATATTCCCTCTATCACAAATACACTAAAAAATGACTAAGTTCAACAATGTATATTTTTGACAAAAATTAACCAAAATAAAAATCCTTACCACATGCACATCTTCAATATAGGTACAAATGATCTGCAAATTAAAAATTTCCTAGCATTAAAACTGTAGGAGGAGTCGCGCGGACAAACTATGTACCCTCTATGAAAAATCACCTCAAAAATGAACAAGTTCAACAATGTATATTTTGACAAAAATGCACCAAAATCAAAATCCTTATCACATGCACATTTTCAATATAGGTACAAAAGATCTGTAAAATAAAAACTTCCTAGATTCAAAACTGTAGGAGGAGTTGCGCGGACAAACTATGTATACCCTCTATCACAAATACACTAAAAATGACTAAGTTCAACAATGTATATTTTTGACAAAAATTAACCAAAATGAAAATCCTTACCACATGCACATCTTCAATATAGGTACAAATGATCTGCAAAATAAAAACTTCCTAGCATTAAAACTGTAGGAGGAGTTGCGCGGACAAACTATGTACCCTCTATGAAAAATCACCTCAAAAATGAACAAGTTCAACAATGTATATTTCTATCAAAAATGCACCCAAATCAAAATCCTTATCACATGCACATCTTCAATATATATATACAAATGATCTGCAAAATAAAAACTTTCTAGCATAAAAACTGTAGGAGGAGTTGCGCGGACAAACCATGTACCCCCCTCGGACGGACGGACGGACGAAGGTAAAACAATATGCCCCCGACTTATCGTCGCGGGGGGCATAAAAACATTTTTTTTTATATATCTTTACGTAATATCTTCGGGTACATTTGAGATGACTTTTTGTTTTTATAAATATCATTTGGCAGAGATTGGGAGTTTAGAAGTCAGAATTAAAATCATCAATATTTCGGTTAATAAAACTGTTGTTCCTATAAATGGAAGTAACAAAAGAATATAAGCCACTAAAAATATAAACAGTGAAAGGATATGGAGTAAATTTACATGAAAAAAAGTCCCTATACAAGTACATGGTGGCACCAAGCAATTGAACAACGCTTTCATTGTTGTTTTTCATCTTGAAGTAACCATGAGGCCTTCAACAATGAGCTTTGCTCATACCTCAAGTTCAAGACTGCCCCTAATACCGGTTTTAGCGGAATTCATTGCTTATTGTCGAACAACGCTACCCACATGGATACGGGATAGCCAACAAGCATAACATTGACTGGCAAAGTACTCTTAAATACAAAGGCAAACGAATAAGGAAGCAAAAATGATGAAAGGAAGAATTCATTATAAGACTGAAGAATGATATGATGTTATGTAGTAATTCGAGATTTGGAAATACAAGGTACACAATGAAACTAAACAAGAAATCACGACCTTTTTGAATAGGTCTAAGTAATTGTCTTTTCAGCTTTCGTATAATGCTGTAAACGGAATTTGCTATTTCCAATTGAATATCTTCGGATAAGGTTTCGTGACCTTTATTTTAATAATTTACCAGCAGCAATTAAATGATATGGTTTCAAAAAGCTGCGAGTATTACTCAAGCTACATTGGTTGCGGTTGTCTGAATGTCACCCAGAAGTACGAATCTATATGCTGAAATGATCCCTATGGAAAAATAAGTTTTTCTTCTCTAGCGTTTTATCATACAAGTTTAGAGAGCATAGAAATTGTAGATTGAGTGAATTTTCATTAATAATGTATAAATGTTTTAACGCACATGTTGCATGCAAAGTTTGTCTTACCTTGGAATGTTGTTCCAGGTTGACTAAGAAATAGTTTAACTAATTTAAAATACCAAAACACTCTCCTAAACACTGCTCTAAGGTTTCGTAAGATCTTGATATCTAGCAAAAGAAGCAGTGTATTCATCGTTGTAACTCAATATTGTTAACAGAGTAACAAATGCTGCAGTAGTTTCTGCTTACTTGGTTTCTGCACACGGCCATTTTTTTTCTTTAGTACAGATCAAATAGAAATATTAGGAAGACCATAAACCGAGATATGTATGATAGATGATAAAAAATAACTAACCGATATGATTTAAGGGAATTACCAAAATCAATGAGGACACGGCTTTGCAATATAGTGACGTTCTTTGATTATCAAATAATTGTAAGCTTAATTAACCTCTCCAAAATGGATTTTAATAAAGCTTATGCTACATTATGTCCTGTGTCTTTCTTATATGTGTTGATCTTTCTCTTCTTACGTCGCTTATTTACAGATTGTTGTAGTCATTTATGAGTCTTTGTCGGGCAACGGATGACAGCGGTTGTAAGATAATTTTATGTTTGTTGACGATCCCACATCTGTGGGTATAAAGGATATATGGGTGTAGTTAAGCTCGACATTTAGCAATGAATTCCGCTCAAACCGGTGCTAAGGGCCGTCGTGGACTTGCTGTGAGGTATTGGTAAAGCTTGTTATTGAAGGCCTCATAATGACTTCAAGATAAGGAAAAGAAATCAAAGCGTCATTCAGTTACTTGGTTTTACCATGTATTTGTAGAGACTTTGTCTCATGTGCATATACTACATATCCTTCCATTGTCAGTTGTACTACACATCCATATCAACCACAATTTGTACGACTGGCAAGGCAAACTGTTTCAATTTTGACTGATTAAAGGGTTACTATTGATATTTCTTAAGAATTTTCCATTACATTGTTCTAGTCACTTTAATATATTTTTAATATATTTATATTTGTGTCAACAGTCAATATCTACCGTACAGTATTAATATGACCTCACATATGATTTCACGTCTACTCAGTAAATCTCACTGGAAAGTCATGAAAAAAAAACTAAATTAGAAATATCAAGTGAAAACTCGAGAATTTTCAGTCGAAGTCACATGTTACAATTGTGTGTCTTGTTTTTCAACCAATTATAACAAGTTAACACGTAATTAGTATTTTACATAGGAAGAAAACTATAATCTCAGAAGAATTTTCTCACGGAAATAACGTGGACCTATATCCTTTTACAATTCATTATTTACGTCCGTTCACTGTGTTGTTAAACAATTTACAACAATGTAAATAATTTGAAGAATCAGCATGGTCAATAACGAATGAACATTTCTTCATGCCTACCCGTTTTCGACAAATATTGTCCACCACCTTGTTTTGTCCAATCCGGCACAGACGTTAGTATGTAAATAAAATTGTTAAACTTCATATCTTCGCAATTTAGTTTGAACGGCTGATGATGTGTATTTTCCTCTTAAGGAGGTTCGCTCCTCATGTTTTGGGATTTTTGTCAGATTTTCGGAATCCTCGGGTTTTATACATTTAAAAGTATTATAATTTTTTGCCCATTGACCCCCTTATTTTTCCATAATTTCGTTTTTATACATCGTTGTAAGCATTCTGTAAAAATTTCATTTGATTCTATTTATTCTGTCACATTCATTCATGGTTAAACCTTGTTAATGTTAATCCTATGAAAAATCAGAGGAGTTCGGTTTCCCGCCAAATTTTCAATGACTTAAATAAAAAAAAAAACTAGGACATTAACCTATCAATTTTTTTCACTTAAATTGTTTCTTTTTTAATTTTCTAACATAAAATCGTGCTTAATTGAAATCCTATTTATTTTCGAATAGAGTAGCGAACCCCCTTAATCACATTTTAAGACCCTGATAGTTTGGAAAAAAAAGTCCTAGATAAAACATTTACACCAAGCTCTATTCAATCTGACCGGATTTACCTATTTATGTGACCTATTAACAAAAATATTTGTTTATATGCAGGATTGGAATTGTAATTTTTTTAATCAAAATTGAGCAAGAGGTGGACATCGATTATGGTTTAGGATTGGAATTAAAAGATCAGTCATAATCGAAAAACTCCGTTTTCGGTTCCTTTTCTAAAAATTACTTCAATGTTCCCACATTTTAAGTTTTTTGTTAATTATATTAAACGGATGTATCATGCTATGGGGTAGTCCAAAAAAGTCAGATGTTCACAGTTTTAAGAGACAGAAAAGGACAAATGTCCACGTGATGGTTTCAAACCATTTTGTGTTTGACTGGTTTTCTTCAAATTGTATGGTAGAACTTATTTTCATTCAGCTAAGTTGTAATCTAAAAAATTTCCGTCTAAATCGAAAGTTAAAAAAGCGATTTTAGCATGCTCGATAATGCTAGTATATTTAGAATCGAAATTTTTACGTGAATCAATTTAATTGTAAATGGGTTCCATTGGCACTGTCGTATATCTGTGCTGGATTGGACAAAACAAGATGGTGGACAATATTTGTCGAAAACGGGTAGGAATGAAGAAATGTTCATTTGGATATAAAAGACTACGATGTTCTTTGATTGAAATAAATACGTTTGTGATCAAAAAGATCTTGTTCAGTTTCTTATCCGTTTGTGACGTCGTTAGTATGTACATAAAATTGATCAAAATTGTTAAACATCAAATCTCCGCAATTTAGTTTGAAGGGCTGGTGATGTGTATTTTCCTCTTAATCACATTTTAAGACCCTGATAGTTTGGGAAAAAAATGTCCTAGATGAAACATTTACACCAAGCTCTATTCAATCTGACCGGATTTACCTATTTATGTGACCTATTAACAAAAATATTTGTTTATATGCAGGATTGGAATTGTATTTTTTTAATCAAAATTGATCAAGAGGTGGACATCGATTATGGTTCAGGATTGGAATTAAAAGATCAGTTATAGTCGAAAAACTCCGTTTTTCGTTCCTTTTCGTTTACTTTGCAAACTTTGCCACGATTTTGTGAAATTTCATACTAAGTTACATGTAAGTAATAATTATTCAAAAAAGAAGCTGAACAAGACCTTCATGATCACAAGTCTATTTTATTTAAAACAAAGAACATTGTATGCATAAACAAAATGAGCCTTTTTCGACAAAAAATCTTGTTTTGTTCAATCCTGCACGTATAGTATATTGATTGAAGATCCTTTTTGTAATTTTAAAATATGCAATAAAAAGTATTGGTCACAGAGCTTGTTTTTCCTTAGAATTAAGATCAAAGTTTGCTCGGTTTAGCCATTTTTGAACCTCAATTTTATATAGAGTGGAAGGGTGAAGTATTATAAGGTATTCTTTGGCTTAATAAAATTGAACTTTTTATCCAGGGAAAATTTTTACATTTCTTTAAATAGATCGTTTAAGTTAAAGATTAAAGAAAAAAATGCAACGCCATGCTATTGATGGAGATATTTAATAAAAATACGGAATAAACATTACTTTAGAAAAAGGGAGCTAATTTGCGGCAAACTGGTCCGGTCTAAAAACCAAGCCTACCCCGTTTTCGACTATTCATATTTCAAATGCACAATCATATTAACAGTGGAACAGAGCCCACCTATGCATCTATATTTATCACTCCTATCTGATAAACTCAATAAATTACCCCAACCCTCCTGAAGAATTGACAGACTATCTTTTAGAATTGTTATCAAGTCCACCTCTGGTGTTTTTGTCCTTTTTAAATACTGTTTTACCAAGTAATTTCTGTTATCGCTGTAAAATTAGTGTCACGATAGCTTCCTACCTACATTGATTGACAGAGCTGTAACAACAGTTGCACACAGCTTATAATTTTATGAAAGATGGGTGTGTGTCAGGTTAAATGGATACTGTGATAATTTCTTTATCTCTGAGAATTTAGAAAATATTATTCAAACAGCATTTTTACTTCATAAAAACTTCCCAACTTGAGCAATATTGGGCTTAAGCTCTTCGAGCAAAATTTAAAGTTTAAATTAAAACACAAGAGACAACAGGAAAGATCTACTAAAAAGAAAAAAAAAGGATCTCGGGTTAACCGGACTTTATATCGACACTAACAAAAGCTAGCGGTAGGGTAAAACCGGTTTTGGGGTACCCATGCCTCACCTTTTCTATCCCGTTTCCTTAGAGTATAAAGGTCACACAAATAACTCTCAAAACAGGTAGACTGCTAACTCCAAGACCACTAACGTTGTCTTGAAAAGAAGAAGACAAAACGCAATTTTGAAGGATAGGTCAACTTGAGGAGTTCTTGCCGCTAAAGTGTCGTCTAGCTCAAGGAGCTTATAGTCTGCTGGTAAAACAATTTCGCAATACGCAAGAAAATTCAAACTCAAAAACATTCAGAAGGGTTTGGTAAAGAATCATCATGTTTTTCAGTAGACGTTGGTTGTATCAGTGAGAGGCCAGTAAGCGTATGAAACACTCACTAATATAGGTCACTGGATCCCAAAGCCAGTTTAACGGGTTCATGCAGAATATTATGTCAATCCTCATGTAACTAAGTGACGTCCCAGTTTCTCTGGATTTATTTATTAGTTCTTGGCCTTTTTAACAATATTTCTGTAAATGATGATAGTTACAAACGCAACTACTAAATCTACATCTTTTAAGACTTACATTTCAAATTTGTCGAATATAGTCATCTTAGTACTAAAATCTACGACAAAATTATCAATTTCCCTAACATTGAGTATAATATTCTTACTTCTAATGGTTACAGAGTGTATGTTCCACAACTGTTTCATTACGCGAGAGCTAGGACCATTTATTTGTCACAGTTATCTCCGTGACCGGTGCATTAATCAGAGTTCAAGAAATCCTTCTACTACAAATATTAATTTGCTTAAGATTTTTAATAGACATGAGTCACTAGACGAAAAAATGAAGTTTCAGTCCAAACTGATACAACATTATTTTCCCTTGAAACCAGGATGCACATTTTTCATTGCCTTCAACCTTTCAATGGCAATTGATACCCGATACTACCACAATGGATGGGAAGGTTTGACGTGTCAAAACATCGGTTTTATCTACCATTATACCTTTGAAATGCCTGTACAAAGTCAGGACCATTGTGGTTTACATTTTTTTTTCGGTGGCTTTGCACCACCTTTGTCGTTTTGTACTTTGTATTTCCTCTTGACAATTCTGTTCCGTAGTTTTGTCATTACCTTCATTCATCTAATCAAAATAAAAAATGAAAAGATATGGAGTAAATGCACATGAGACAAAGTCTCTTCAAATACAGGATAGAACCAACCAACAAAACACCGATTTTATTGTGTTCTTTATCTTGAAGTCACCATGACCCCTTCAACAACGAGATTTGATCATACCTGGTAATAAAAAAAATAATTCAGAAAAGCCCTTAACACCTATAGGCTAGATAAAAAAGGTTAATAATTCAATTAATATTTTAAGGATTTTTTTTTATCAGATAATGGTACTTCTGGTCTAAATTGCATGAAATTCATTTTAATAATATCGACCACACCATCCGATCGGACAATTCCGATACAAAAAGGCTGTAATAGGTTTATATAAACGCAATTTCAACAAAAATGGGAGGTCAGGGTTCCTTTACCTAAAAATATTTCACAAGAAAGGCTGGAAAGTGTAAAATTTCTCCATATTTGATGTTTGCACTTTGTCTTTGAAGTCACTTAACTTTAATTTTACTTTCTATGGAATTCAAAATAATTTATCTTATTTTAAGAATTTCAGGGTTTAAGAATATGTCTATTTTAATGTAAGAAATGTTTAAAATTTACAATTCTATATATTCATCAAACTTGTCCTTATAGTCAGTTTCCTGAAATTCTGAAAGACAAGAAATTTTTGAGGATTTTAATATCTGACACCGTCTGCTTTAATATATATTAAAAGTTTATGCAGGCACTATCAATTATTGGAATGCAAAAAAAAAAAAAAAAAAAAAAAAAAAAAAAATATATATATATTAAGTTTAAAATTCCAAAAGGCATTTTTTTTCAGAATTCTATTTAGTTTACATGTTTTTGGGTACATTGCAGTAATTCCACCATTTTCAATAACTGAATGGCCAAGAAAAACGAATCTAATATTAGTACATCTCTGTAAACGCCCAAGAACCTGTTTTCAAATTGTATTGCATCACAGCCACATTCTATAATCCACCGCAGTGGACCCAAGTATTTGCGATTATTAGAACAAACTGAATACTTACGTAGAGAACAGTTACTAGTATTCTCTTTTCTATCATAGCTGACCCACGAGTTTTGTAATGCTACAGGACATAGTGACTTGCAACTCAGCTTTTGTACTTGTGATGCTTTCATGAATTCTATTTTTGAAATGATTTGGTTGCACTTAATGTAGCTACCCGATTTGATTTACATATTCGAACAAGCTACAGATTCGAAAGTTACTTCTCACCATTTATAAATAGTAACACCTACCTAATTTTTTTGCATTAGTTTACACAGTGACTTTTCGAACGGGTATTTAATTTTACGGTGTAAGTAAGTGCCGGAAATTTTAAGCATGATTACGTTTGATTTCGTCACGGTAAATTAATTTAATGAGAATCCACTTGATGCACTTAATGCTTTAAAACACTTGGACAGTTTTCACATGTCCAAAATTCATTGAATGAAGTAATTAGTTTAAAAATATTTAACACAAAAATATCCGAGGTCAGAAATATGCAAAATTACACTGTGATGTATAAATCATAGTCGTTATGAATTGATTGATTAATTTTGTTTTGTATCAGGTTAAGTTATACTTTTTTCGGATACGAAAAAAATGATGGTATGCAAATAGACAAAGAAATATAGAACTGCGAATAACAGTTGACAGATGACAGATCTGTGTTGAAAAACGTTAATTGCCGGAAGTTTTATTGAAAACCAAGTTTGCTTTGACAAGAAATACCAAAAATTGACAATTTTATATAAAAAGGGTTGACGGATGGTCTAAAAAGATTCATCTGACTTGTCAAATCAATACATGAATGCTGAACCTTTTTGCAATCTAATAAATTCGGCCAACTATTACATTTTTTTATGAAGCAAACAAAAAATATTGAAAGTTCAAAAACATCTTGAAAACGGGCAGCTAGTCATGTCACAGCCTCGAACCAATAAATGATTTGTAGTTATTGATATTCTGTACGTTTTCACCATATTTTACATTTGTCATCCCAGTTTTGAGATACAAGTCAAGAAATATAGCGAAATTTGGAAATTTCATAAACTAAGAGACGTATTATCAGATTGACTTCAGAAATTGAGGGCATGTAGATCTCAACATGCTGATCATTTATCACACATTTACTGCTCTGTTTCGATCTATTTTTTTGCGGTTTTTATTTTTTATGTTTATTTTCATCATAGATTATTCCTACATAGTTTCCAATATGGTGAAAAGATCTCTGAAAACTAAGCCAACGACAGATGGTGGACAACGGAGGGCGAAAATAAATAACAAGATGAGCTAAAAAGGAAAGATGAAGCCGAACAGGCAAAGAAACCCTCCCACATCTTTAACTATGAAAAAGAAAGAAAATGGGGTAAATGTTTAAAACGTTCAAAAGTCGCAAAAAAAAAAAATAAAATAAAAAAATAAAAAATAAAGACAACGTAAAAATGAAAGTATAAACTCGGTAAATATTTGTTCTTCGGGAGTATTAGGGCTCGATTGTAGTAAATATAGGTTGGTAAGACCAGCCCCGTAGTCCAAGTCATACATCACAGTGATTTTCCTGGTTTTCTTGCAGTTTGCATGAAAAAGAACCCGAGACCAATAAAGAACCAAATCGGGATTTCTATGTAACAGCAACATCATAAAGCTTATAGGTATTAGCAGAGATGAAACAAAGAACAGAGAGAACAGAAGAGCAGGGTTTAGTCGTGGATAAAGTCTACAGAACCAGATTGAAGAAAATGCTCACAGTAATCAAACTACAAAAGGCAACGACAATCCCAGAGATTTAAACCAAGTAAAAAGTACAAAACATCAAAGCGTGTATAAGTTACCCATTGTATTACCATTTGGAAATTTCAGTGCGATTTATGTGAAATCAAATATAAGTAAAACAATGTAGCTTTATTTGCCAATTAACATTCGTTTCATTAGGCTCAAAAGAATTTCAGCAGGCTGAAAAGAATTTCAGCTGACTAAAAAGCACATTTAAAAATCAATTTCATCACTCAACTTTTAAAAAATATTATTATAATGCATTGGATAATTTTTTTTACAAAAAGTACATTCACTGGATGAATATTATTGATATGAATTAATTGGTTTAAGCCTCATTGGAGATATTGATATTTAAACACAAATAAGAAACTTTTTATTTGATGTTTGAATACACAAAATTCAAGAAATTTTCTCAAGGAAAGTGTTTCTGAAGCAACAGGCATTTCATAGGATGTTTTTTTAAATTGAATAAGCCTACCTTGATATGCTCCTCCTGATACAGAAACGAACACGAAAACTATAACGAAGTAATTCCACATGATTATGCAATGTTCCTGGCTTTAAAACAATGCACTTCTATGCTTAATTTAGAACTTGTCCAATTTCTTTTAACCCATTATAATTTTGATAAATATACATCTATAGAGTCAGTGTCAATAAGGGCTTGCACTTTGTTTAACTTGACTTGTTAAGCACATCATATGGCTGAAATCTTCTAAAATTGACAATTTGCCCTGGTCACATCACAGATTCCAGAACATAAGCTATACTGCTGTCTTCTGTGGAACGCAATGTGATATAGATTCTGATGAGCCTGTTCATCAAATCAGTTTCTCATATAATGATTTTAACACCGTAAACTTTAACTTGGTTGATTGAATGAGAGTGGTGATCAGCAGGCTTTCTTAACCAGCAAATCAATACTGCCTTTATTTACACTTGTCAAGTTTGATTTAAAGGAAGAATCGCTAGATCCATCAAGCAAAGTTTATTTATTGAAAATAACATTCCTTTTAAAAATGTTAGTTAAATTTTCAACAACTCCTCAGTCACAATGAACCGACCACTTCAATTTCACAATAAATTTTCTTCATAAAAGAAAGTGAATTACTTCTGGTCAAATGTTATTTTTAACTACTAGTATTTCAAAATGACTATATACATATAGTCAGTGATCCACCAGTATTGCTGTGAATAAGTAGAAGACTAGGGTAGTCGAGACTGAGAGCTATATTTAATACATAAATTAGTACATTTCTTTTGAAGTAAATATGATCAAAGAAAGCACTTGTATAAGTGTCTTGAAATTGTAGAAGAAAAAACTTGTACCTATGTATATAACTGATCAGATTAAGTTAATCGTATCTTTTACAATAGAAATGTTATCTATATATTGTATATTAAGTCTTCATAAACACTACAGTTTTCATCGGTTCCTTTGAACTGATTATACTTATTTTTACAATTTCAGCTCAGGATTTCACTAATTTTTTTGGAGTGTTTAGATTTTGTGAGATTTAACGAAATGGTTTTATTTCTAAAAGACTTTTTGTGTTTCTATTAAGATATTTCAAATGGTTCTCAACATGACATTACCAAAGTTATGTTAAGATCATGCAGATCACAGGAAATTATGTTTAGTTTTTAGAAAAATACTCTAGGAGCTTGCAGTTGACGCATTTTCTTCGAGCAGTCATTTCGACAATTCATGTGTCATAAGCCGCTTATATTACCTTGTCATGAGTTCCAGTTTATGTAGGAGGTCTTGTCGTAGATTGATAAAGGTTTGACCAAGCATTGAAGATCTGACATACTGAAATCAGCAAAAAGACCATTACTCTTAAACTAGCACATGCGCCTTCAAATTCAATATAAATTGACAAACTCAGGTGGGATATTTCAACCACTTAATCAGTGACATTAGAATCCATAGGTTATAAAACAAAAAGAAAAGTTGCATTTTTTCTTACGTAACATCAACATTAAACAAATCTATCCGTTTCATCTGCAGAAAGTATGCATGTATATAGATAACATTTTGGCAGCAGTAAGTTAAAATGCTGTTAGAAGTTATGATGGGTAATAGTTGATCCAAATCAGAGATCAAAGATTATTTACACAAGAAAGTGTTTCATACGCCTGCGGAAATAACAACAACCAAGTTGATAAAAAGATATCTATGTAATCCATAGCCTTGTTATGAACACTTCTGTTATTATTTGAAAATGATTTTAGCAGATAATTTGTCAATGACAAAAATAAACCCGAGAGGTAATCATGTAATTTGTTAAGCAAGATAGCAATCGGTTTGAAGTGGTTCTTTTAACATTTAGGTAAGAGTATTTGACACAAAATGTCACGAATTTTGGTGTAGTATCCTACAAATTTTATTTATATCTCCAATAGAGAATAATGAATATATGTACTACGCGCGATGCTACGTCTTTCTCACAAGAGCGAAATCCATGCAACTATGCATTGGATATACTAAACAAATGAAATCTCCTTCATATGGTCTTGTCAAGACATTCCGGACTGTAACTGCATTCCTATTTTTCATGTTTGATATGATTGATTTTGTGAAAATAGATAAATTTTGTCAATATTTATAGATAAATTGATATAACCCCTGCGGTATTCACCATTTACATATACAGTCAAACCTTCCATTAAGGTCACCTCGTTTCAGCAAAAACCTGTCTTATCAGGTCACTTTGTTTCTATCCATTGTAGTTATAGCAGGTCCCAAGGGTGGCCTTTATAAACAAGTTTGACTGTAAATATATTTACAGCTCTATATAGGAATACTACAAGGAATCATAGTGTACAATTTTGTTTTATTCTGTATCATACAACTCCGAAAAAGTCACAAATATCTAAACGAAATTTGTAAATAAAGTTTTCATGCAAGGGCTGGTTCAGAAAAATAAAGAACTAGCCAAGTCTTTTAATTTCAATTTCCGTTATATAGATGATGTTCTTTCGTTGAACAATCCTCATTTTAAGGATAACCTTCATCTTATATACCCAAATGAACTCGAAATTAGAGAGATGTCTGATGCACCATCATCAGCCTCATTTATGGATTGGATTTACTCCATATCCTTTCATTCACCATTAATACCTCTATATTAACAACTCTGGACGTCTGAAAACTTGACGGCAAACGTGATGATTTCGACCTTCAAATAGTGAACTTACCTTTTAGGAGCGGTTTTTTCCACATTCCCGACATAGTTTTCAACTCTTTCTCCATTGATTTTATTTTTTGTCAACAGAGCAAAAAGCTGGAGGTTCTATTTATCAACAGCAAGTGGTAAACCAATGATCACTTATTGTGTTCCTCTACTCTACTCGCGCACTTGTTTTTTTATATATTCCTTCGAAACAGAATTTCCTCATGGTTTTGTAAAAGGTGTAGATCCTTCAATCTCACTATAGATACATTGATAATGTTCTTTCCATTAATAACCCATCATTGAAATTCATCATTAAATGGACCCCATTGATATATCCCCCAAAACTAGAGATACAGGAAACAAACCAGTAGATCTACATCTTTTTTGGACTTGAATCTCGAATTTGAGGAAAATGGTTATCTGAATTCTAAAATTTACGATAAATGGGCGATTCTAATTTAAAAATGATTAATACCCCTACCATGGACAGTAATATCCAACTTTCTCCTGCTTACGGATTGTATGATTCACAGTCCATTCGTTACGCGAGAGCTAGCACAACCTGTACAGACTTTCTCATTATACATAGTTATCTTCATGACCACCTTATTAATCAAGCTTCAAAAAACCTGCCTCATACGATCATTTAAAAAGTTCTTTAACAGATATCAGTCCTTTGTGGAAAAAAATTGAAGTTTCGGTCCGAACTCGGATTCAAGATTCTTTTTTTCTTAATACTGGGGCGATCATTTCTTTTTACATTCTAAGACCTTTCAATAGTAATTGCTATTGAGTTGCTACCGGACACTTACGAAATGGAAGGGGAGGTTTGGCACACCATAAAAGATCATAAAACCTGTTTAACCCACATTTTCTTTCGAAATGCCTGTACTTAGTCAGGACCATTGCAGTCGACAATTTTTCCGATAGGTATTCAACTGCTTTTTTTCTCTTTGTCCAATGAACTTTGGCTTTAAACAATTCTGTTCGGTAATTTTGTTATTACCCCAAATTTCCTAAGGATTGAAAAAATTCAGGACTGAATTAAGATATGTATAAGTGTATCGTTTGTATACGAAATGACTCAAATTGTGAATCTCTACTATCAGACTTGTTCTTATACTCCTTTAAAATTAAATTTCTTCACCGACTAGTAAAGGCGCACGAAATATCAATCTCACCTCTATAGATACATTTTACTGTTGTTACTATTGTTTTTTGATTTATCACATTGGCTATAAGGGGAAGGTTTGGGCCCAATAAAACTAGTTTAACCCCGCCGCAGCAGGTTTGCGCCTGTCCTAAGTCAGGAAATTTATTAAGCCTTTGTGTGTCTTGTTTGTTTTATAGTTAGTTCTCTTTATGTCTATGAGAGTCTACGATGATGTTTATTTCGCTGAACTTGATTGCTCTTTATTCAGGGGCCAACTCCGACCTGCTGTTGGGTGTGGGGTTTCCTCACCGTTCATTGAAGATCTTATGGTGGCTTTGAGTTCTTATTACTGCCCTTTGGGTCGTTGTCTCTTTGACACATTCCCCGTTTCCCTTCCTTTTCCAATTATACCCCCACTCGTGAGTGGGTGGTATATTGGAATACCCTGTCCGTCCGTCTGTCCGAAGTTGGTCACACTTTTCTCAGCTACTGCTAGCGATTTATTTCTTTGGTATTTGACTTTGTATATAGGAAGAATGCGTCGTAAGTGATTTTGGTCACCTTATGATATCAACTTCCTGTTTGGCTGGACTTGGCCATTTTTTCCCGTTATTGAAAATTTTCGTCACACTTCTCGCAGCTCCTGCTGGACCGATTTATTTCAAATTTGGTATTTGACTTTATAAATAGGGAGAATGCGTCGTAAGACATTTTGGTCACCGTATGATATCAACTTCCTGTTTGCTGGGACTTAGCCGTTTTTCCCATTCTAATATTTTTATACGAGTGGGGGG
>MJUU01055939.1:180981-198733 GCA_002080025.1 Modiolus philippinarum
TTTTCACAAGGATTCCAATGAAAATACTCTGTCTAAATCAGACAAATATGAAATTCACCCTTTTTTTTTTAGCCTATTTGACATTTTACACAAGAATCATAAGCATTAGAGAAATTTTATTTAAACAATTTGAAAATAATTTTTCAAGAGGATTACAAGTGTCTCTCCAACAGTTTGACTTCACAATATCTATGCTTAATTTTCTTCTTGGAAAAAAAGATAATTGGAGGAGAAATCAACGAAAGTCAAAGTCGAATTATCTCCCCTTCCTGATTTCAAACAATAATCATATTCCTTCATGCACATCCACATATAGTGTTTTCCTTTGTGTAAAGTTTAATCAAAATCCTTCAAGTGGTTTCAGAGGATTTACGCTTACGAGGTAACCCATACATAGGAAATCAACGAAAAGTCAAAGTCGAATTATCTCCCATTCCTGGTTTCGGACAATAATTATATTACTTCATGCACATCTCCATATAGTGTCCTTAATTTGTGTAAAGTTTTATCAAAATCCTTCAAGTGGTTTAAGAGGAGTAGTGCTTACAAGGTAACCCATACAGAGGCAATCAACGAAAAGTCGAAGTCGAATTATCTCCCCTTCCTGGTTCAGGACAATAATCATATTCCTTCATGCACATTTCCATATAGTGTCCTTCCTTTGTGTAAAGTTTCATCAAAATCCTTCAAGTGGTTTAAGAGGAGTTGCGCTCAAGAGAAGTGTGGACGGACGGACAGACGGACAGACAGGGTGATTCCTATATATCCCCCAAACTTTGTTTGCGGGTGTAAAATGAAGGATTATCGAAACAACACACATCATCATGTAAACAATTTATTGTTGTTTCGTGTTTAAACTCACGTTTTACCTTATTTATGTAACGTTTTATTATCTATGATTAGTCACATTGTCACGGTTAAATGAATCTTTTTATATAATATTTATATCCTGGTGAAAAACTGGAACATGATTTACTAGATACATCTGCTCCCCTTAAAGATGGGCAATCGTGCTTGCACTGCCTGACTTTACTTTGCCAANAAAAAAAAACCTGTCTGAATGTAGGTCATTGAAACACAGAAAAAATGTCATTTTCCACCAGGAGAAAATTCTTACTGTCTTTGTTGAAAGTGTCGTCGGCACAGCGGTACCATATGGTTTAGAACAATTATCCCAGGAATTTGCTAATAGTGAAAAGCATTTATTTTGACCGAGTAATTAAGTTCATGTATTAAACATGGAACAAAACATATTAGTACATTTATATAAAGTCTTAAGACGGCGACAAACTTGGGAAACTAATATCTTCCTCAGGATATTAGGAATGTGAAAAAAAATTCTGTGCGTCTCAAGTCAAAGAGTTATGGAATTTGGCCATTAAAATTTGAGTAACACAAAAAACTGCAATTTGCATTTTAATGTTGCAGATCATAAGACCCATTTCGATGTGTTGCACCCCGGCAGTGCAACTTGATCAAAACATTGGAAAACCCGCACGATATACATTTTATATTATTTTGCAAATATGCGTATTTTTTATCCATATATTTGGGATAATATGACGCGTTTAAGTACAAGATTTTTAAATGTCATATGATTTCGCTTTTGAATATATTATATGTGAGAATGTGTTACATCTGGCATTTTTCCAAATTCTTTTTCGTACTGCTTTCATTGTTGGCTTAATACAAACAACTATAAGTATGTATATTGGTAACAAGAAAAATAGGAATCATACAAATAGTGAAAAAATTTTGAAATGCAAAATGCAACCTTGAAACAACTATAAAATGATAAACTTATTTCACGCGAAGACACGTGAAGATATGAATCAGAATAAAAATGGCTGCTACACAAATATTTAGGAAGGCCTTGCAAAACACCCGCGTAGTCTAGATAAGAAGCAACTTTCAAACACATTAAATAACCAGTAAAGAAGCCAATAAATTAATAATGATAGATCATGATAGGATATGGAGTAATTGCACACGAGAAAAAGTCTATAAAACCAAGCAATAGAACGCATTTGTTGTGATTCTACATCTTTAAGTCACCCGATGATGTGTAACTAATATTACATCCCAGCTCCTTTGTTCTAACTGGGGTGATCTGAGTCGGATCACCCCAGCAATCTCACCCCGTTAGAACAGTGGATATTTTTACTTTTTTTGTTTTTGTCAAGAACTGTTCAGTTGTTTTGGACTTAGTAAAATTTTACGATTTACTATCAGTAAATTTTTAAAGATAAAGATTTTAAAATTTTGAAAAATGACATTGTCCGTAGTGGGATGCGAACCAGGGTCGTTCGTTTACTAGACTTCTACCTTTGTTTTCTTTTTCATTGATGATATATGTACAATAAAAGTACACCGGCTAGTCTCCCGATGTCACGAATATGAAAACAATAATGTTAATTTATACTTAATCTATGTTAGTACTCGACTTCTACCTTACCTACTACACCACGAACTCGCTGGACATTTGGTTTTAAAAAATCGTATAAAAAGAATCGTTGTGGGGCTCAGTAAGGATATATATTATCATTATAGTATAGAATATTTATTTCATGACATTTTAAGCATGGAAATAATTTTTAAGAATGTGTATCGTCTTTACTTAGCTGAATAAATTAGCTGAGATGTAAATTAGTTATCACACTCGGACTTGGTGTGTCTGTATAAGCTCACACCGAGGCCGTCGGGGTGATCTTATACAGACACACCGCGTCCTCGTGTGATAACTATTACAGAACAACTCAATGATATATACAGTATACTTATATAACCGGAGACATTTAATTTCTGGCGTTTTATACGTCTCTGACTTAACTCACGTTTTCATGCATTTCAACTCCATCGTAATGATGTCCTTAACTATATTTGGTTTTACTGGTTATTCGGATTTCGTTTGGTTTTATGCATTCTAAACATTTTTAAAATTGTGGATTTCTTGTGGTTGGGTTCTAGTTCTGCTGATGAGGAATTAATTTCCTGAACATGAGGCGTCATACTGCTCATTAAAATTAATTGTAGTTGGAGTTGACATATGTGTTAAGGTCTCATGTCCATTTACTATGTCTAGGCTTAAAAGAAAAAGAAAAAAAAAGTTGGGTTAGAATAAAAATATCATTACAGGTCACTGGTACAGAAGTCAATCACATTAAAGCTAGTGTACCTTTAGACAAATATCTTGTGTATCTTCGGAAAACTGAACAAACTATCAATAACCAGATTAAAAGGATTATATAAACGACCGAATTTGATGTCCCGAAAATGTCAAATTATGACTAATACAAATATTGTGTTAAATTTGAAAGCAATCACATGCATCAAACTACTCTTATAGCTTATCATTAAGGGCAGGTCAATGCTTTAGTTTATATGGGTGCAGGTGCGGATTCAGTGAATTTAAAAAGGGGGGTTCCAATTGAGAAGTGAAGAGAAATTTCGGCGAGCGGAGCGAGGTGCGAAAATTTTTGGGGTATTTCTTAGTAAAACATCAGGATATTCATTAAAAAAATACATGATTGTCCAACTCCGGAACCCCCCTTGGATCCGCCAGTGGGTGCTTTTTTGTTGCACAAATATAGAATCCACAACTGCATCGAGTGAGAAACGACATTTCTACACTAGAGATAGTTAAATTTTCAAATATTTTAAACGCTCGGCAAGCCTCGAGTTTAAAATATTTGAAAATTTAACTATCTCTAGTGTAGAAATGTCGTCTCTCACGAGATACGGTTGTGGATTTTATTTCTCTAATGATTTCAATGAGATTTTAGACAAGAAATTGACCCCATTTTCCAACAATCTGAAATAAATGTGTTCTTTGAGCGTGACGTCATCAGGCATGGTCGCCTTTTTTCATGACGTCACAATGGTAAAGTTAGAAAACGGCAAACATATTTGACGTCATAATTAAATTTTATCCAATCACTTGCCGAGAACAACATTCTTTCTAGAGAGGAGAACAGTATTTCTCCAACTGTTCGAGAAACGTGAAAACAGGACAGAAATTAGAGAATTGTTCTTCTACATTGATGATAAGTTATTGAGGCAAACTCTAGAAAAATTGAAGTACATATTTTCAGAATTGGCAAGATTTAGATGTATCTGAGTTGATTACACGAACTGCTATCCTTTATCCTATATGATACAATATGACGCAAAAATACACTTTTTGTCAAACCAAGGATTTCCATATAGCGGTGAGGATTCGCATCTCGCGTTATATCGTTATGACCCGCCATACGTCGAGTTTTTTTTTACTTTGTAACAATAAGATGTCACTTATACCCTTAATACAATTCTGAAATTTCTTCATTATATCAAGAAATCTATACTGAAGCTACTCACTGCAAATCCTCGGTTAAACCAACCTTCCAAAAATAATATGCGCATCTTAAAATCATATATCGTGTTCAGAATAGCAATGCATAGCTTCAGAAGTAGTTCGAATTGTAGTAAAAAAATTGCATTACAGTCATGGTTTTCTTCAAAGAAGAGTTGTGTATTTTAATGTTTCAGACAGATTGACTCAACAAAGTACAAAATGTCAACCAAAGGACACATCCGACATTTTGGGGGGAATACTCTTATTGGGATGATGCTCATGTTTGTTCGTCAGTAAGAGGAAACAGTGACGAGGAGAAGAGGTTCAGTACAAGTATAATCAATTGCGTATTTCTCAACTACATCGTTATTGATTTAGTCCGAAAATAACAGCTGTTTTGTTTGACCTGAGGACTGAAATGTTGCATGAAGTCGTAGGCTGAGAGCAACAGTTTACTAAGAGGTTCGTTGTGTGAGGATCCAGTGTTTACTGTTTTGTTACACCCTTTTCATATTTAGTGTATTCTTGTCTTACAATATGCTTTTTGGCACCACCTGTACTGCAATGCGTTTTTGGTATTACGATTTTCATCTTTATTTCATCCTATGACTATTGACGTCGCCATGTTGGCCTTCAAATGACAGAAAATCATTTGATATGCGCGTAAATTAATTTAATCAATAAAAATAAAGCAAGAAAGCATCAGATTGGATGTGGTGATTAGACAGAAACTGTTGGCGTTCAACAGTATACAGTTATTGACTGGTTCGAGGACAACAGCTGTTTTGTTAGACCCGAAGACCAAACTGTTGCACGAGGCCGATAGGCCGAGGGCAACAGTTTGGTTTGAGGGTCTAGCAAAATAGCTGTTGTCGAAAAAAAAAGTCTATAACTGTTTTGTTATACCTCCATGGGAACAGCTGACGTCATGCGTAATTACGTGACGTCGTTAACCAATGGAATGAAGGACGGAGGGCAACAGTTCATCAACGGGCACCAGTTCAAAAACTGTTGACCGGCAACAGTCTTTTCCGACACAATTTGATAAAAAACAGACCAAATGTTAATTATTTTATGTAATATTCATGAAAATTTTAACGTCGGGTAGAACAGTTAACTGTTTACCGATTTCCGACCGAACTGTTTCATGCGCAAAATAATTGCGCAGTGCAACGTCATTCAACTTCTACCCGTGTATCCTTTTAATATGCAAGATTTTTTTATTTGTTTACAAAAGATTGTTTTTTATTGTTTATGTAAGTTAATAAAACAGTTATTTAGGAAACAGCAAAACTATTATCCCTCGTTGATGGAAATGACTTCCAAGCAGTTGCCTTCGGCCTCAGGCAACAGTTTGCAAGTCATTTCCATCACCTCGGGACAATATACAATTATGACCCGCTGTTAAGGGAAACATCCAGATTTATTTCATATCACTTCTGTTACAAATAATTCAATTGGTTCAATTACTGTTACATGGTATACTGTATTTTAACATACAGCCCCAAAAACACTCTGAGCGGGCTGTATCGCTTGTGCCGGCTGTATTGAGATCCGATACAGCCCGGTGGTGACGTCAGCAGAACAATAGAATATATTTAGCTTGAAAAATTTTTTTTCAACCTGTCATCCGAGAAAGATAAGAAAAAAATAAAAATCTCACATTGTGTTTAAATATTAATCAGTTTCAGAAAGTCATATGTCTATGTTTTCCAATTTCATTTTTACTTTTATTAATTATTTTCGTAAATTGCCGACAATTAAAAAAAGGGGAAAACATTAACATAAAGCGTTTGACTGGTGGTTCAATGAAATAAAAGTAATACAAACTTGTGTATCGGGCTGCATCAGATTTACAGACTGCCTAAGGACCTTGATACGGACCTGTACCTTGTTACAGCCCTTGCCTTCGGCTCGGGGTGTAACAAGGTACACGGTCCATCGCGGTCCTTAGGCAGTCTGTAAATCCGGATGCGGCCCGATACACAAGTTACTATTACATAATTGTTAACCCGAGGAGGGAGTTGTTTCCCGAGGGCTCTGCCCGAGGGAAACCACTCCTCCAAGGGTTGACAAATCTGGATGTTTCACGTCAACCGAGGGCAGGGCCATAATTATTCTATTATATTTTAAACAGTTTCATTAATTCCAAATCAAGAGATCGTATTATGATTTTAATCTCACAAAAAAGACTGATATAATCTGCTAGTGCTTTTTAGAATCTACAAGGTTGTTTTTCTCTGTGACATCATATCCGGGTTGTTCAGCGGGAAACGGTTGTTCACGCAGTGATGTCATATCGAGGTTGTTTGATAAAAGATCCGAGTTATTTTGAAGTCACATGATTGCTTTCATCCAATTAAATCTTCTCTTACTTAGTAAAATATAATAAAAGTTATTGCTGTTTCCTTCAAGGGCATGAAATTACTGTATAATAACAAATCTTTTTGCGTTGAAAAAGTAAAACAGTCAAATGTCTATTTTTATTCCTATTTGCATTTAAATGAGGAAAATATCGTACGATATAAAACATCATATTACACATTATCCCCTGTTATGTAAAGTTCTCGTCATTTATTTGGAACAAGCTCTTAAATGTCCAAAATATATACATATATCAACATTTCCCGGTTATCATCTGAATCTTTATCATTATTGTCAATTACCTGTAAGTAAAGTCTGCTTTGATTTCTCATCTAACTGTTGAGACATCTTGATTTCAGTCTGTCTAGAAACTGGAGCTTTTTTGAACTTAGTACACATGTATATCCTTGTTCAATCAACGAACAACTATACATGCACCCTCCTCCAATTGGTTGGCCAACCATTTAACTTACCATCATAAACCACGATATTAACAAACGCTATATCCCCTGTTTCAAGTATATGTCACTTCAAGACTAAAGCTCGTAGTTTCTTTCATTTTGATTCTTTTGTTGCATAATATGTTGCTAATACGAATCCTTCGATTTCTTAGATTCTATTTGTATTTGGTCAATTTGTATAGGTACTGGATAGTGCCTCACTACTGAGTACGAATCTTCCAAGGTAATAGAGTACACTGACGGTGACTAGTCGCGCTGAGCAGCAGGTGTCAAAACACTTTTAAAGTCCAGGACTGGGTTGCACAAAGCTCATTTAAAACTTAATAGACTTTTAAAGGTTAATAGTCAATTAAATTAGTAGGAAATGTTAAAGCTCAATAGACAATTAAATATTTAATAGTCTATTAGCTTTTGTGCAACCCAGTCCTGAATGGTTTTAGCATTCACACGGTTTTCGGGCAACGAATTCCAATTCTTTAGGGTTTTTGGTATGAATAGAAAAAAAAGAAGGGAAACGGGGAATGTGTCAAAGAGACAACGACCCAAAGGGGAGTAATAACAACTCAAAGCCACCATAAGATCTTCAATGAACGGTGAGGAAACCCCACACCCAACGGCAGGTCGGAGTCGGTCCCTAAATAAAGAGTAATCAAGTTCAGCGAAATAAACATCATCCTAGACGCCTATAGACATAAAGTAAACTAAGTAGAAAACAGACAATACACACAAAGGCTTAATAAATTTCCTGACTTATGACAGGCACAAACCTGCTGCGGCGGGGTTAAACTAATTTTATTGGACCCAACCCTTCCCACTGATCAATATTATTTATTAATTACTTATTAATTATTAAATATTAATTATTTATTATTAATTACCAATGTGATTAATAAAAAAAAACAATCGTAACAACAGTAAAATTCAGACAGCAGCAGGACTGAGTCAATTGTGAAAAATGAAACTGAAAGAACTAAATATACGGAAATAAACATGAAATAAAAAAAAAAGACTACTAGCAATTAACTGACATGCCAGCTCCAGACCCATTACTAACTGACAAATAAAATTAGTTCCCTCAGTATACAGCTTCCAAGATCCCTTCCCGTGAGGAGTTTAGCATAATGATTTCATGCATATACCAGAATACATAACCCGTGTCCATGCAATACTGATTTTAGAAATTTAGAATGTGTTTAGTTAAGATGCGAAGACCCTATCAAAACAAATCAATGTTAATACCAAAGAAGGCCTTAGGNGCTGCCAAAATGATGAAAAAAAAATTCTGAAGGAGGCTTTCTGCCCCAAAAAATAATGTTAATTTTGAAAAAAAAAATATTTTGTTGATACACGCGAAAAAAAAAATTTTCTGTCCAGAAAAAAACCCATACCCCCCCTTTCAGGTTAAATGGTCGGTCCCTTACGTAATACCATAATTATAACCCTTATGAATTAGAGGATTTAAAGGTTTTACAAGTCTGTTAGGCGAGTTTAAACATTTTTTACTCTTAGGTAAAACATTACCGTAAAATAAGGGATGTGAAATACCAGCCTTAGATGTTTACAGGTTGCATTGTTGTTATGAACTAAGTCTTTATATCAATGATAAAATTAAGTAAACGAAAACTCTGATGTTTTTCAGTTATGAAAAGATTCCGTTCATTAAAATCGCAAACGTTATTACATACTCAAGCAAATCGAACAAGTTTAGATATATAAACACCATATAATGGCGCTAATGGAACATCGCCATCCAGGAATGGATAATTAACTATGGGAAAAGAACAATCGTCCCTTTTAACATAAATTTACCATCCGTAATATCAAAATTGATGTCTAAGAACGGACAATGATGATTATTAGAATTGGCTTTATTCAAAATAAGTTCTTTAGGGTAGATAGAAAAAAGAGAGGAAACGGGGAATGCGTCAAAGAAACAACGACCTAAAGGGGAGAAACATGTAAGATGTCCTTATAATACATATAATACGTATTGAAGTCGTCATTATTTAAAGTTAAAATATCATCCAATATCGGAAAGTCTTGTTAAAGTTTTCAATTTAATGCTGTTTAGATGGATCTTTGCTGATGTTGGTCATAAACTGAGGTTCGTAGCAGTACAAAAAGAGGTCCGCTATAAGTGGTGCACAATTGGTACCCATAGGAATTCCTATCACCTGGCGATAAATAGAATTACCAACACGAATGAATAAATTGTCAAGTAAAAATTCAAGTGTTGAAAAACCAATTAATTGAGTTCTTTTGTTTTGCATTACTAAAATATGTTTTAAAGGAATTGGGACATATATATTCACAATCGGATTTTTTGAATGCCCATTGAATAAGACGTCTGAATTTTTCCTTTATAAGATTATGTGGTAAGGTATTATAGAGGGTAGAGAAATCAAAACTTTCAAGGGATTCAAAAGGGGCATTAAAATCATTAAATTAATCGAGAACTTCCAATGAATTTTTTACACTCCAAAAATGATTGATACTACTGTTTTCATATACTTTGTTACAGAAATTTATAACCAGATTTTTAATAGCAGTCAACGTAATAGTGAGTATAATAGAAACTTTATGAATGTTTGAATATATCTGTCTGATAGGTCACTAAATTCAGAGATTTAGAGTTTAGTCTACTTTAAATTAGCTAAAATCTAAGGTATCATTTGGTAGCGCCACCAAATCGTTAATGATCTTTTAAAAAACATAAGAAATTGCTCTCTTCTACTGCCCGCTAGCGGTTTCCAGCCAAGACTATTCATCATGTCTGTAACACTACTTTCATTTCTGACAAATCTGGCAGCACGGCGCTGTACACTTTCTAGTTGGTTTATATCCTGTTGTAAGTTAGGATCCCAAACGTTATATAAGTAGTCCAAGATAGAACGGACTAACGAAATATAAGCAGTTTCTTTAAAGGAAATATTTGGAAGATGTTTTTTTCAATGGTTTGTTTTATTCAAAATTCAGTAAAATGATCAATTCATTTGCTATTCGAGATGGTGTCCAGAAGATTGGAAGTACCTAATATCTGCGGAAACCTTTTTTTTCTGTAAATCCATTGTGAATTATAATGGATCGATTTGTAATACGTTTTTTTCGAAGGCTGGATCCACAGGTAATCATCTTCAGTTGTCTCTGTTTTTTTCGAAATCGCCTTCTGAGTAATATTTCTTCATTTCCATATCAATATTTAGACGTTCATAAAAAGCATTGGCCTTTCTTTACATATTGTATTTTATATTATTAACCACATTAAAAAGATTTCAACGAACTTTTGGCTTTTACACTTTAAGGGACCGACCATTTAACTTGAAAGAGGGGGCTATGGTTTTTTTTTCCAAAAAAGTATTTTATGGGAAAAATTTATTTTGGCTGCCCCCAAAAATAATGCTAATTGAGTAAAAATATATTGTTACAAGTGATCAAAATAAATAAACTTTTCTGTCCAGAAAAAAAAACATGGTCGGTCCTTAAATGAATCAATTTTTGAAACACAATCTATAACGTTTTTGTCAACGGAATCATAAATGCTCCGTAACACATAAGTCAAGAAGAAAACAAAGAAATTTGACTTGATTATTATTTTTTTTGTGTAATGGCTCAGACCGTACTGAAATCTGAGAAAAATAGTGGCACATTCAACAACGTGATTTTCATGAAAAACAAACAATTCTAACATGGCTCTAGTTAATCGTCAACCAGTATAATACTCAATAGACTGACGAGCCTGTCTCAAATCCGTCGAATCTAACGGATATAGAGTGTAACAGAGCAACGCGTAGTGAGCCAGGGGCAGCACTAGTCAGTCTAAATACTCAATAACCATATATTTCGCACATGCGCAAATGGTATCGGAATAAGAGTAACAGGGACACAAAAACATGTTTTTGATTTCGTTTGTCTTAGTTTGTGAAGGAAATAAATGTTATGCATATTCTATAACTTAATCATGCCATTCAGACACGTTAATGCGTATTGTTTTGCTTTCGATTTGGATTTTGAACTTGCATCTGTTTGAAAACGTCAGATTGTGTATTGTGACGTCATAGACACAGACAGCAATAGGGTCTGTAAGTCTCGTCATGTGACTCACGAGAATCCACGATAAACCGGCAATCGAAAACGTTTCCCGCCGAAACATGACGTCTGAGGATTATGACGTTCAAATTTTTGTTTGAAACGTCATATATCTTTGTTTAAAATGTAACTTCCGGGTACAGTTTTTGGTCCCGGAAGTACAAAAATTGTACGAGACTTACAGGCCCTATGGAAACTGGAAATCCGCCTTCTCTAAGGTCGCTTCAGAATGGAAAATTCCGTTTTCTGTCATATTAGAATCGAAATAATTCATGGCAGGTATACATATGGTAATTGTCATTTAACCATGGGCTGGGCCTTTATATTCGTAAATTTAACCCCTCGCTAACGCTCAGGGTTTAATTCGAATATAAAGGCCCAGTCCATGGTTAAATTTCCAATAACCATATACCTGCCATGTATTTCTTAAACAAACGTGATAGTGACCGACTGCTTCAGTGTGCACGTGAGTAGCCATGGCCGTGGCTGAGCTTGGCTAAGTAAGCTTACAAAAAGGGAACCGAACAATTTAAGTCGGATGTGGACCTGAAATAGCACCACTTTTTATTTGATAACAAGGTACCGAAATAAATGTAAATTTCTCTTCCGATAAAAGCATTAAAAACAATAACTAGAACAATAACATTAAAAAATTAATATTACATGTCACATGGTTTGTTTTTTTCAATGTTCTTGTTCTAGTTATTGCTTTTAATGCTTTTGCAACTCGGCATTCAGTATAATAAAAATCATATTGCCCTTGGATGAAGATGTTAGGGCGATTAACACACCCGGCGAAAAAATTATCACCCTCCACTTCGTGTCGGGTGATAATTTTTTTTTTATCATATACTTAGTTGAAATATGATTAAAATTTTACCCCTAGATAAAACCAGATAATTTTAACAAAGAATTGACGAAGCGGGCTGATATGACATCGTTATCAACTGCTTCCGGTAATTATCGCATACCTTTCCGTCACAACTCGGAAGCTTTATCACATGCAAGTTCGTGTATTTCCGTAAAATCGATAAACATTGCACATGGTATCGTCATATCTAATAAAGTATAAGAACAGTTCACTAAAACTGCATTTTATAAGTAGGAATATATTTTTCAGCTAAAAATTTCTTTTACCGTTGAAGTATATGATAAAAATATCATAACATGTCATTTTTCATATCACATCCTTCATCAGCCCGTGGTCAAAATCATCCCTCGAGCCTGAAGGCTCTCGGGCTGATATTAGGACCTTGTGCTGATAAAGGGTGTGATATGAAAAATGCCATGTAATAATCTATAAACCTCGTGTGTAAATCTACCCTAACATCTTCATCCAAGGGCAATATGTTTATAATAGCATATTGGTCCTTACAGATACATCGGCAACGAATACCATAGCAGTACACTTTAAAAGGGAAAATTTTGAAAAAAACAAGCAACAAAGTGAAGACAGGACCAAATGAACACACTTAGGTATGATTGCCGGAAAAATAAGCACCATTTATTCTCAAAGCATATGAAGCGATTGAGGACAGAGCTTACAAAAAGGCTGTAAAGAACCTGTCGTGGTCACCTGAACCATGGCTTTTTGATAACCTAACAGGCCATATGAGTCCTACGTTGACTGGTGTTTCGCACTGGCTGCTGTTTTTGGGCGTGGTACTTATTGACATGCAAGGACTGGTGTGACCAAATTTGATTCCAACACTGATTATTTTATTTCAGAGAATATCCTTTTCAAATTCATTTCCCAAAGATATGTTCACATGCAGTCATCTTCGATGTGGTACCAAAATAAAAATAACAATTGTCAAATTTAGAGTTGATCCACGGAGACAAAAATATCTAGAATAAAACTAGGCAATTTAGATCCAATTGCGATCAGAATTGTCCTTAGATACCCCTTTCCCCAAATGAAAACCAAAATGGGCATTTTCAACATTCTCCGAGTCAGTTGGGCCACTTAGAACCGACCTTGGTCAGATTAGTCTTTCGAGTTTGTCCCCTTGTTTGTTGATCTGACATGTCCACACCATATTTTAAAAAGACATTCGACGCAGTAAAATAGGTGTGTTTTCAATGTTAGTCAAAACATTTTATGAAGCGATGCAACAATCAGAATGTACATGTAATGTTGTTTGAACTTGACATCTTATTGTGACAATGGTTAATATATAACTCCTTTAAAAAACGTGAACAGTACAATGCATTAACAACTCTGTTATTTCCTATCATAACCTTACAATTGAAGACGTGCTCGTCTGTATGTGCGTATGACGACGGACGCCATCCTATTGTACTGACTTTTAAAAAACTCAATTATCACAGATATACTTTTGAAACTTGTGTATTGTGACGTGAGTATTGGACACGGGTTAGCAAAAGGACACAGATTTGCGACAGGACACAGATTTGAGTCTTAAATATTTTTTATTTAAGCCAGAACTCATTCTTGTATGACCCCTTCCATTTTCAGAAGGAATGTTCGTCGTGACGTCGCAGACTCGAAAAGGTAAATTCGGTTGGTAAGACTCATGATATAGATCTAATTGATACAAAGGGTCATAAGAAATACCATTTTCAATTCACTCGTACAAAATTTTTAATTGAAATATCTTGATAATTCCTTTTGATCGAAATATTGGATTGTTCACACTATCACATGGTATTGATTTTTAGCTCACCTGGCTATGCCAGGGTTAGCTTTTGCCATCACTTGGCGTTCATCCGTCCTTCGTCCGTCTGTCGAAAACTTTTCATTCAAAGATCTTCTCCTCTGAAACCACTGGGCCAATTGGAACCAAACTTGCTCACAATAGTCCTTGGGTGGTCCCCTTTAAAAATTGTATCCGGCATGTCCGTACCTAATCCAAGATTGCCGCCCGCGGGGAACATAGTTTTAACATTGGACCCTATGGAAAAGACATTCAAAGATCTTCTGCTCAGAAACTATCAGTCCAAGCCTTTTTTCTATGTCAGTCATGGTCCAGGTGAGCGATACGGGCTCTTGAGAGCCTCTTGTTTACTATAGAAAAAGGAAGGGAAACGGGGAATGTGTCAAAGAGACAACGACCCAAAGGGGAGTAATAACAACTCAAAGCCACCATAAGATCTTCAATGAACGGTGAGAAAACCCCACACCCAACGGCAGGTCGGAGTCGGCCCCTGAATAAAGAGTAATCAAGTTCAGCGAAATAAACATCATCCTAGACTCCCATAGGCATAAAGTAAACTTAACTAGACAAAAGACAAGACACACAAAGGCTTTTATTTTATTTCTAAAATCTGTACGGTGTTTTTGCACCCTCACTAGTCAGGTGTTCTGAGTTCACGTACGTTCCCTCGAGGCATGTGTTCTGAGTTGGTTAAGTAGGGTTAGGGAACATACGTGGACTCGGAATACCTGACTTGGGAGGATGGCGTTTGTGTAAAGGATACAAATTCCGGCAGTTTTAACATTTTTTAAAACCACATAAAAATTCTTTTGCACGAAATTTAAAAAAAAGTAAATCGGCATGATTTACAGATTTTACATATCCAACATCGGTTGGATAATTAGAAAATTACAAAAAATAAAAAATTCTTTTACATACATTGTTAAATAGTGGTCTCACTACGACTTTGCCAACCAAAAATGTAAGTTAAGATTTTGTGTCGCGTGTAAACATATCATGTTCCACCTAACAAATATTATAAACATTGGCATACTGTTTCTTCCTTTTGGAACAAGATAACATTTATTCCGTTAGGAACAGATATCATAATATTTGTTCCACTGGAACATTTTTTTGTAATATCTTTTTTCCTTTGGAGCAAATTTTATGGTGGAACTTATATTCTGTTACACGAGACCAGAGTTTGGTAATTTTGAAACAGAATCCACAACTGCATCGAGTGAGAAACGACATTTAGATTTTATCTGCACTGATGAGACATAAATTGTCGAAATGCGCATATGCAGAAAGTAAATTCACAGTGACTTCGGTATTTTGTTATTCTACCCCTGTTCTACCCTAGAGATAGTTCTAAACGCGAGGCTTGCCGAGCGTCTAAAATATTTGAAAATTTTACTATCGAGAGTGTAGAAAAGGTTATCTACTACGTCGATCATCTTTTTTTATAGATAGTACTTGTTAGTTATATAAGATTTTTCGCTTCAATTGATTATTAAAAACTGAATCACATGACCAGATTATAAGGAGGTATTCTCAAATGCGATTGGTCGAAAATACGTCACCAAGGAGTATATAAACCGAAGCACCTTGCCGGAACTGGATATCTGGGATTAATTTGTGTTGCTGCGTCAGTGAACGTACAGGCAAATTATCTCAAAACAACTTGCACCATCATTTTTATTTTGAAAGGAAAAGCATACTTAACATCTAAAAACTAAAATGGCTCAAAGTCAACCTCGCCAAAACTTCCACCTTGAGAGTGAAGCAGGGATCAACCGCCAGATCAACATGGAACTGTATGCCAGCTATTGTTACCAATCAATGGTAAGCTTTATTGTAATTTATTTTGAAATTTTAAACAAGCCCTTTATCTTTAAGACTTCAATTGTAAATGAATTAGTCGCAGTTTAACCAGAAATTGATAAAATTTAATGCGTAGTTATGTTCCACATTGTGACCTACACACGGCACAGCCACGTGACTATTATCATATGATCTGATCTGACCTTCAAAATATGTTTATTTACTCTTCAAGTCTTGCAAATAACTGAAATAACATATCACAGAAATGTGAGAAATATGCTGATATTGAAAGAAAAACAAAACAAACGAACTAATATTCCAAAGAATAAAGCAAGCCAAAGAAAAAAAAAAGATAGCAGGACGTGCCGGCCGCAATGTACATACTTACTTATGAACAGGTTGGGGAAAATCACCCGTTTGGGGTATAATACCCTAAACAGGGTATATTTTTACAGCGATAATATTTTTAAGGCAGGTTCTCTGCCTTCTAGCTGTCGGGTAAAGCCATCTTGAAAAAAGTCTGTTTCAACCTGACTCTTACATTAAGGTGTCTGCAGGGTATTAATTTCCTATTATAGAATTTTGTGAAATTTTCTGTGTAGAAACATAATTGTATTATTGTTCAAAATATAAAATAAAATTTGGGGGTCACCGTGCATTTAAGCGCAAAATCTGAAACTGAAAATTTCAGGATTTTACATAGAAATGATAGGGAAAATGATTATATGAGAGGGTAGTTTGAAAAATTTATTATAGAATTTTTTCATACTTTGCATGTGTTTAATTATCATTATGTAGTTNACATATAAAAAATAAAAATTAGGGGTCACCGTTAAAATAAGAGAGAAAAATTGCAAAATGTTAATTTCTCTAGTGATATCTTTGTTAAATTATTTTATCAAATTATCTCCCTTGAAGAATTTCTGTGTTCTTGAAATCCAGCAACAGATTGAAAGCTCATGTATTTTTGCTCACGTTTTTGTAACGAAGATGTTATAAAAATGATTAGGAATATAAATTTTAAATACATTTGAACTTTCTTTTCATTTTAAATAACTATTTGTTAAATTTCTTAAAGAATGAAACCTAAATGAACAATTATTAGACAAAAATAGCGGAATACAGTCAGCTCAACGCGAACTGATTCTCTCTCTCTTATCACGGATTAGGGTGTAACACGGTGTGACACGGTTAATTTCAGATTAATCTCCAAAATCCCTCCCAAACTCTAATCTCAACACCGCGAGTTTTATTGCTGTTGAGAGCAATAAAACTTATAAATGTTAATTACCTGTCCGATGTCAAAATTAAATGATTGATTGACAAGTTGCAAGTCAATATTTGTTACGGTTGTAGAAATTTCAACATCCTCGCTGTTTATGACAAATAATTTTCTTGAAAATACATTTTAAGAAGTATAATTATGTAATTTGATAACTGTCAGGTGCCAAAACGTTTAAAAAAGTAATTTATTTGTATTGCTGCGTAAATCTTCCAACATGTGAGTCATGAGGTTTTCACTTGTTTTGTTCAAAAAACATTCCGGTTCAGACTATGGATTTAAACATTTTACAGAACAAAATGCAGTTATAACTTAATTTAAACCTCTAAAAATATTTAAAGTTTTAGCGTATGTCCTGCTAACAAACATTGTTCAAATTTATTCATGCCTTTTATAAGTAAAAGTTCCCAAGATTTTCGGAAAATCAGTTTGTAGTGAATCATGCATCACCATTAGGTAAATGTCTAAAAATAGAATATGTGACAAAATAGGTTTATATAATTCTTATGAACGAATTACATCTTTTTCTATGTTTCCTCTATTTTTCGAAACTTTGTGGTCCCTTTCTTTGGTAAAAACAAGCAGCAATATTTTATTCCAAAAACATGTGAATTCCCTGGCGTGGATATATCAATTTGTCAGTAGAATCTGTTTGGATTTTCATGCCGATCTTTTTCAAGTTATTTCAAAAACAAATTTTCTTTTTACTTTTAATTACTATCTTTGGAAAAAATATAATTTTTAT